>ML345822.1:0-46190 GCA_005239505.1 Nicotiana paniculata | reverse complement strand
CCCCCCCCCCCCCTCTTCATTTCCGTGTTCATGGGGAGACATCTAGCTGCATTCTTGGTACTGTTAAGTTAGAGGTCAATCACAGCAAAGTGAAAACGTAAAATTAACGTGCCAGAAATAATAAAATATCAAAGACAGAAAATAAAAGGAAATGTATGAAGGATCACTTAAAGTACTAAGAACAAATTATCGAGGACCTTGATTTTGATGAGATATAATTAAGAAGACGATCTCTAGCCGTACTTATTGCAGCAAAACATACACATAGATGTTGGTCAAGACCCAGAAGCTCATCAAGGAAAGTGCTATGTCTCCTCTGAAGTTGCTTCAGTGCCTCCTGGATGTGATACCGATCTCTCCCACTCTCTAGCCCAAAGTGAATAGTACCATTGTAGGACTCCACCGCGTCATGTAACCGACCCACCAGACTCTTTACAGTATTTAAGTGATTGTGGAGAAAAAAAATCCCTCTTGTTGCTTCATCCAGCTGCATGAGATCTAGTTCTTTCTTTTCCATATTTAAAGGGAGGCAAGCGGGGCAGATTGGGATGGCAACAAGAGCAGCAAAACCATGAGTAGCTATAATAACAGCTGATATGACCACTCCAACAGTAGCTGCAACTAAACATATGGCTGAGCCTCTGATGGCACGTCGGAGAAGTTGGACCTTTGAACGTGATTTGTGTAGACGAAGTTCAAGCTGCTTCTTTAGCTGGAAGGAGCTATCAAACATATCATTGAAGTTATAGGTGTCACGGCCAGGAAAGTGATTAGAGAGGCTGTCGAACTGGAGGAAGATGTCAAATGCCAAATCATATTGAGCTTGCGAAAGGGAATGTCCAACAGACTCCAAGTCCAGGGCAAGGACATCAAGAAGTTTATGGATTGGGGCATACAAGAGTCGAGCTTTATTCACACTTTGAGAGATAAGGATACAGAGACGAGCAGTTTGCTCAGCCCTGTCAAGGTAGTTAGTAATAAGTTGGTTTAGGGCGTCTGGTCTTATATGCAATAGTGTCTCTTGGACAGACTCATGGTTGGGTTTAAGGACATCCTCTAGTTGCAGCAGTTCCTCCTGGAATTCAATTTGTGCTACCTCGACGTTCAGGTCCGGAGGGACCACATGATGCACCTTGGACCAGATCTCTTTGTTACAAGAAGCTTGAACAGCAAGTGCATATGCTTGTGAAAGGTCGACAGTAGGTGAAGATCGGGAACTTGATGTTTTATCATCAGCTAAATCGCCTGCAGTTCATTTACATAGATTTGAAGGAATCAGAATATGCCTGGTGCATGGAAAATTGCTAAACTTTCATTCGAACCACTCTATTTCATCTTTGTGCCTATTGAACCATCAAACACCAGAATATGATTCAAAAAGAGTAAATTAATGTCAGCAGAAAAAAGGCAAGGAAATTATACGCCATATAGAAAAATTTTAGGGGATGCACAGGTCTATCACGAACTTTGTCAGAGAACAAATGCGCGAGTATTCAGGGATGAAAGAAGAAGTTTCCTGAGTTTTCCTCTGCTACCAAATCCTCTCTTGAAGGAAATAATTATCTGATAGGATTCTACCCTTTTTCTTTCCTTCCTTTTTTCTTTTTTGGTTCTTTGGTAAAATCAAAATATCATTAACACCCTATCAAGATGGTGTCAAGGAAATATGTACGGAAAGGATTTCTACCAATATCTAATGCTTTTCCAAGAGGACAAGCATATGGAGCAGCTGCATTTCTTGTCGTTCTAGCCACTTCGCTCAATCCCACATGTGCTTACTCAAGTCTAAACCACAGAGATTCCTCATCTTAAGTAAATATCTTGAACTTCCTGTTAATGACATGAAGCTTACAAACGGCAGGAATTTATATACAAGGCGATTCAAACAATATTAAAATGTCACCGGGTATAAGCACTATGTACCTAAAGCAGCTTTTGTACCCCCTTTACCACAACACTAGAATATTTCCTTGTATCAAGGGGATTCAACAGTTGATATATAACCCCAAAAAATAAAAAAAATTCCCTATTTGTGCATTATAAATTAAATCCCCTTCCCTCCTACTAGCTCTGCCGCTGCAAGTACCTAATTACACCAGCCTCGCGCACACAAAAATTTATACAATAATGAATCTTTGCTCATTTTCAATCTTTAGTGCTTCAATAAACATAGCTTCAAGTTTAGGATAACAACAGAAACCGGCGGAACATAATTGCTTCTTTTGTACTTCACTACAGCTAAAACTCAAAAAATTTACCTTCCAAAGCTGGAGGTGAGTGCTTAGTTTTTGCTGTTAATGATAACCGCCGCAGACAATGCAGCATTTGTTTCCACTGTGTGTGTGGTGCTGGTACACAGCACAAATAGAGATCATTTATTGAGGACGAATCAATCAAATGATCCAAAGCGCAAAGCAGAATCTGCAAAAGTAAGGTACAATAGGAAAAGATAACAATTTAAACTGAAATTAAGTACCGAATGAAGGAAATATTAACTAGTGAATTTAATTGGTTACTTCAGTTTGCATTGCTCAAATTAATTAAGCAACTACAACATTAAACCTTAAATTCTTTGCAATAGTATCCAAGAATTACAACATGACCCATATATGACATGTCCCCACCACCCCCAAATCCAAAAACGCAATTGTTAGTACTGAAAAAAATTTAATTTTTCAAACAAAGAAGTTAAATCAGATAAAAGCACAAAAAAAAAAAGAAATTAAAGGGGCAGCAAAAATTCTAAAAGGAAAAGGAAAAAATGACAAAGAGCTCTAACTTGCTTACCCTGAATCAAAAACAAGCATAAACGCACACCCAAATGAAATTCTTAACAAGACAGCAACTTCTTGTTAAAAACCTGTGTCGTTGACTTGCGTTAAAACCTTAAAAACAGAGCAACAAGTTTTACCAAGCAAAAGAGTTCTTTCTTTCTTCAACTAAAAAAGTTATTTAATAACTTGGTCAAACAAGTCATTTTCCTAGGAAATGTTTTTTTCTTTTTTGTTCTCTTCCTTTTTTCTTTCTTTTCTTTTTCTTCAATTTCTTTTGTAGCAAGACTCCAAGTGAGATGGAAGTGAAGAGTCTGGTGAGAAACCTTTGTCATTCACATGTTAATTTTGACTTTTACTACTTCCCCGTTCAAATTTGTTTGAACTTATTTGATTGAACACGTAATTTAAGAAAAAAATTAATAATTTTTAAAATTTATGATCCTAAATAATTTTAAAAAAGATCAGAGTATTTAGATAATTATAAAAGTTTCTTATTAAGAAGAATTATAAATTTATGTTAAATTATTTTAAAATTTAGAAAGAGTTTATTTTTCGCGAAACGAACTAAAAAAGAAATAGATTTATGTAAACGGGAAGGGAAGGGTAGGAGTACAAAAGAAACTCAAGAGAAAGAATTAAGAAATCATGTTCGTGTATTACAACTTCCGTCGTTTAGTGAACCTTTGTTATGAAAATCTTTTTCTTTTTAACCGGTGAGAATTGATGGTATTGATTTCAACGTACTATGACGCAATTATCCCATTTAATAAATATTTTTAAGACAAATTTGCTTGCTTCTTGAAGGAAAACAGTAAACGAAAAATATAAAACTACTACACAAACAAAATAAAAATAAAAGCTCTTAGTTAGAGTTTCATCCTAAAATATCAAAAGATAAAAGTTATTTCAATTTTCTTTAGTTATTTTCCATATGAGTGTTAGGTAAAGACGATAATTGAAATAGAATCGAAAATTTATATATTTATATAAAGCCGGGAATTGTCAAGATGATGTGGCAGTCATCTAAAGCCATCATTTTTATTTATCTTTTTTCTTTTTCTTTTTTTTTTGGACTTTCATCCTAATTTTAGTACAATCTCCATATTCAAATGTTTTTCCTTATAATTATTGTTACGAGTTTAAATAAGGAAAGAGGAGGAAATTTGGAATTGAATTAATGCTTCTCCTCATAATTATTGTTACGAGTTTAAATAAGGATAGATAAAACAAATTTGGAATTAAATTACATCTTTCATTATATACATTAATTATGTTTACCTTGAAAATGACAATTTACGATTATATTTGATTTTGTGGTTCTAAAAATATGTGATCTATTTTAATACTAATTGTTTAGGCAGTAGATGCTAAGTGGGAGGTAAGAAAAATGAGACAAGAGCAAAAGGTAACAGAGTTATGCAAACCGAGCAGTTATGAGACGAGGTCTCGAGCTTGACTGAGGGCGGTCGAAGAAGGTATAACAATATTGAAGGCCTCGAAAATGGTCTTTTTATGATCAATAACGAGCAATAAATAAAGAACAATTAATGAACACAACAAAAGAAAGACAATAAATCAATGGAACAATTGTGGAGAATATTTGAGTTAGAGAGCAGAGAATGTTCTTGTTCTTGTATTGAAAATCATATATCTTATAAAATGACAAGGGTCACCTTTACATAATAGGAGGAATCCCAACATAGTACATGTGTAATTATTACAAAGATAAGCAGCTGGTACAACTATTTAATGTCATGGTACGGACTTATACTATTTTTGCGGACTTAGTCAGCTTTAACCACGTGCCTTTTGGGAATTTCCTATTTTTTCACGATGGTCTTCGATCTTTACCCTGCCTCGAGGTATATCGATCCCTCGGAATACGTCCTCGAGGAATGCACTTCGGGGTTGAACTTCGAATTCTGCTCCGATACAATCGAGGTCGAGGCTCGAAACGCTGCACAAGCCTTAAAATCGACCTTCCCCGGTTTTGCCGTATACAGATAGTCCCCGCGTTTTTTGGAATGAAAAGACAAGAAACGATTTGAATTCACCAACTTTTCAATGCCTCCATCAGTCTGTCAGTCGTGTTATGTAAGCAACTGATGTGATAGGAGAGATGCCCAAAAATCCATATTTGCACAGTTCTTGAAAAGACTCGAACCTATTACGACTGTCGGCTGTCTTTTGGCTTCCCCCAACGCACACGGCTGGCCCCTATAAGTACTCTTTCTCCTGCCCCTTGTCTTTCGTTACTTCTTCTAACCTTTTAAGAAGATCTCTCATTACTCATTTTTTATATTCCTTTCTTGATCAGCTCTATCTCGTTTCCTTTGAAATCTTTCAGCAAGAATGACGAAGACCTCCAAAACTATTCCGCGAGATGATAAAGCCTTCTCATCTTCACGTTCCTCTAAGGGTAAGGCAACAGTGCCCCCAAGTATCGAGGAATGCATCCCTGGGCCCTGCGAAACAGCCTCTGATTTTAAGGTCGACAAACCTTCCTCGAAGCTGGGAGGTGTGAACCCATATCCCGGTATATTAGCATAATAACAAACATCGAGAAGGTGAAGGCCGAGTGCCGCTAGGAAGATGCGGTGAAAGTGGAAATTCCCTTTCGTGATGAGGACATAATAACCCATAAAGTCGGTTTCCTTAGTGTATATATCTATCCATTTACCCTAGGCCCGGTAGAGCCTTCCTCGCCGTTGATAGACCCCGTGGTTCTCGATTTCTGCAAGTGATATCAAGTGACGCGTGGCCAGATTCATCCATCGTTTTGGCGTACCGTTTACATGATTAGGCATTTTGCAAACATGGTCGAGGGGATGCCTTTTACCCTCGACTATCTGATTAGAATGTATAGTCCCCGACTTTATCGGGGTGGTCTGATTAAGCTTCAACGTCAGTCTATGAAGGTTTTCTTTGCTTGTACCGATGAAGACAAGGACAGAGGGTGGATGAGCCGCTTTGTTTGAGTTAGGACCTCGGATTTGATTCCATTTTAAAGGATGCCATTCCCTGAGGAATGGAATATGAACCGTAAGTTAATACCTTAATTGAGCCTTTTTCATTTTCCTTCGTACCAACTTCCCTTTGAACTAACTCCCTTTGATAATGCAGTTGTCGCATGGTATCCTGATGCGGTTAAGGACCTCTTGAGATGGGTTCTCCAGCTCGATTCGACCTGCCCGTATGTTGAGCGTGTATGGCGCAACCTAGAGAGAGGCCGATGGGAGGCTAAAAATCATGGTGGGGCCTTTCCTCTTGCGATACCTGAGTTCTTTAAAAGAGACACCCCCTGAATATATCTTAACTTTTTATGTTCTGTGCTTATGGAGGCCTAGGGGAGGCCTCTTTGATGAGAGAAGCACCGCCTGAGGAAGCAGATATCCCAAAACTAGATAAGGAGAAGAAGAGAAAGAGGAAATCGCCAACTGAGTCCTTGAAGCCAAATAGGGATAGAGTGAAAAAGTCTAAGGCTGACTCTGCGGCCTTAAGCGAGAAAAGCAATTTCATGATAACGCCCGGGGGAAGTGGAGGTGTAACTTCTTCGACTTTTGCTGAGCCGATGACCGTTGAGCCGAGGGCTTCTAAAACTGAAGTCGATGATTCCATTTCACCTCGGACCGAAGAGGTTTTCGAGGGTAGGTCAGATGATGTCCCTGAGCCGGTTGACAGCCAAAATATTCCTCGGGCCGAAGGGCACTCGGTAGATGATTTACGGGAGCCTAGTTGTGCGTTGTAGGCCTCGAACGATCTATCCGGGGTTGTTGATGCAGGTGATTCTCCATTGGTTCCAACATTTTCCCCGAGGGGGATACGGGATGCCCATAATATAGAATCTTCTGATGCGGGGGAGCCTCTCGGAGGGAAGGATGTAATTGAAGGGCTCTTTACTATGGCCGAGAAGAATACCGAACTTAACGCGTCGCTCATTTTTGAGGAGGTCGAAAGGCTTTGCAGACAGGTAATTTCTTCGTTGATTGCTTCGAGCTTTGATCATTATTTCTTTTACCCTCTTCCTTCATGCTTTTGGGTGAAAGTGCTTTATAATCGGACCACTGCCAAGTTTCAGGTTGAGCTGACCCATTACGAGAGGGAGCGTAGGAGGTTTTTATCGGAGGCAGACGAGCTCAAGGATTTTATTTTACAAAAAGGAGGAAGAATTGCTTATCCTCCGAGCTCGCTTAGAAACGGTATCTCGGGAATGGAGAAATCTTGATGAGCAGGTAACATGGCCTTTATTCTTGCCCGATCTCAGCACTTAACACTTTCGGCTGATCTTTGCAGCTTAAGTAGAAAGATGCCCTGTTGCGGGAAGGATTCAGAGCCAGGGATGCTGAGATCCTTGGATTTAAGCAGTGTGTGAACAAGATAACCTTTGCGAGAGACATCCTCCAAGGGAAGTTATCCTCGATTGAGCATTGCCTTCGGGATACGAGAGCTGAGAGTAGTAAGTATAAGGACCTCTATGATGAATCGTTCGTCGTGCTATCTTCAATTAAGGCTGAAGCGAACGCGTTCATAACCCCGTATAAAGACGATGTTGCTGCTGCAAACGCCCAGGCCAGGAAAGCAGCTAAGGAGGCCGAGCTTAAACTTTCCCGAGCCCTGGATCATGCCTGATTAATGTCTCGAAGGCAGGCTCTCGAAGATATACATGCATGGGGGCTTTATTTTTCTGTTGATATCGAGAGGGTAAAGACCCTAGAAGAGGAATCGGTAGCCCTGTTTGCTTCTGAAGATGATTCGTGTAGTGGCTCAGATGATGATGAAGATGAAGGTGAAGTTCTATAGGGGAAGAGGTCGTTGAAGACCTGAGTGCCGAAAGCCAAGCCGCTGAAGACATAACCTCCGAGAGAGCCGTTGAAGGCACACCCCCGCGGTAGATTAGGTTTTCATTTGTTCTTTTTCCCTGTGCATGGGCTCCAACTTTGAGATTTGTAAATATGCTTTTTGGGCCGTCATCATTTATAAAAGACTTTTCGTTATTCCCAGGCATAATTCCTGGTTTCTTGGAATAGTCTTTGATGTTTGTTGATGATTAGTCCGATGAATTGGACTTTAAAATGAAAACCTTGGGGTTATAAATTGGCCCTGATACTTTTTAGGCTGGCGCTTAGGCTCTTACACATTGGACCGATACGACCTTTGATATGGCTGGCGCTTAGGCTCTTACGCATCGGCCCTTAGGTGCTTTTTTAGTTAACCGTTTAGGACTCAGTCTTCGAATCGGGTTTCGAATCGAGCTCATCGACCCTTAGGTTCTTTAAATAGGCCCTGAGGCTCTTTAGGCTGGCGCTTAGGCTCTTACGCATTGGGTCAGTACGACCTTTAATATGGCTAGTGACTTGGGCTCTTACGCATTGGGTCGCTACGACCTTTAATGTGGCTGGAGAAGACTTGGGGTCTTATGCACTGGGTTGGTACGACCTTTAACCGGTTATTTTCGAAGTACTTTCTAAGTAATTAGAGGCCTGTGATTTTATGGTGACGGTCAGACGTCTCCGAGTCACGTTAGTTTGGCCAGAGCCTTATGACAGTGGTCATTGTATTTGGCCGAAGCCTTTTAGTCCCCGAGTGAGATAGCCTCTGCGTCTATATCGATGGTATGACTTTTTAGGGGTCTTACAAGTTCGAATATATAGCCTTGACTTTGATATCGGGATTATGCCTTTTTAAGGCCTTACAAATTTGTTCATGCCTTGCTCGAGGTCTTATAGAGTTAATATCGCCTTGTGGGGGTCTTACGATTCATAACTTGCTTGAGGTCTTATAGTTTTGATGCTTCCTCGTGGAGGGCTTACATTGGCGCCTCATGAAGGGCTTATGAGCTCAAAGTCGTCAGCCTGTCAGCCCTGAGGTCTTACGACTTCGAGTTTTTGATGACTCGATGGGGTGATTGTCGATGACAGTCCCCGAGACATCGAAAGTTTTTGTCTTCAGAGCCGTTCTTTGTGAAAATAGAAAACTTTTTGGTGTTGCCTCAATGAGGTCTTATATTGTTGATATGCCTCTTGGAGGGCTTACATTGGTGATATTGCCTCATGGAGGGCTTATGTTGTTGATATTGCCTCATGGAGGGCTTACATTGGTGCCTCGTGGAGGGCTTATATCGGTGCCTCATGGAGGGATTATGAACTTGAAGTTGTCGACTCTGAGGTCTTATGGCTTCGAGTTTTTGATGACTCGATGGGGTGATTGTCGATGACAGTCCTCGGGACGTCAAAAGTTTTTGGCTTCAGAGCCGTTCTTTGTGAAAATAGCAAACTTTTTGGTGTTGCCTCATTGAGGTCTTATATTGTTGATATTGCCTCGTGGAAGGCTTACATTGGTGATATTGCCTCATGAAGGGCTTATGTTGTTGATATTGCCTCATGGACGACTTACATTGGTGCCTCGTGGAGGGCTTACATTGGTGCCTCATAGAGGGCTTACATCAGTGCCTCATGGAGGGATTATGAACTTGAAGTTGCCAGATTGCGGTCTTACGGTTTCAAGTTAGATAGCTTAATGAGCCGACTGTCGAGGAAAGTCCCCGAGTTGGGGTTATGCCTTTTTCAAGGTCATACAAATTTGACGTTGCCTCGTTGAGGGCTTACAAGTTTGAGCATGCCTCGTTGAGGTCTTACGGATACGATATTACCTCGTGGAAGGCTTATATTGGTGCCTCATGGAGGGCTTATGAGCTCAAAGTTTTCGGCCCTGAGGTCTTACGGCTTCGAGTTTTTGATGAATCGATTGGGTGACTGTCGATGACAGTCCTCGAGACATCGAAAGTTTTTGGCTTCAGAGCCGTTCTTTGTGAAAATAGCAAACTTTTTGGCGCGCGAAGCGTTTTGATGATAAAAGATTCTCCTTCGATTACTTGGTACAAGTATACTTTTTTTCACCCTCGAGGATTCGATTATTCTACGTGGACACGGTTCATTCGACCGTTTGGCCCTATACATCGTTCTCCTGTCGAGACCCTCTTTGGAAAGTTTTAGTTTCTTTGAGGAGGTGGTATCCTGGGGGGATGCCCCTCAGTATTTGAGATTGATTGAAGAGAAGCCTCGAATACTTGTTGCGTTCTCCTTAGGTAGCATATAGATGTCGCCTCGTTAAAAACCTCGTCGGTAAAACCCATTTGGGATAAAATCCGATACGAGGGAAAAAGAGCGCAACGCATGTTTTTAAAAACCAAGGTCTTCGAATCGAAGGGTGTTGCGGTATCTTCGATCAGATACCTATAAAAAATTATTATGAAGCACAAAATGAAAAAGGAGAAAGTTTTACCTCAGCAATAATAGCGCCTGAGCATTGATACGTTCCAATTGTTTGGAAGTTTCTCGCCTTCCATGGTCCTGAGTTTGTAGGACCCTTTGCCGATTACTCTGAGGACGCGGTACGGTCCTTCCCAGCTCAGGCCCAATTTTTCTTCGTTAGGGTTTCGAGTGTTCAGGGTGACTTTTCTTAGGACTAAGTCCCCGACTCCGAAGCCGGAGGTTTGTTCTCCTGTTATAGTATCTTTCGATCCTTTGTTTTTGGGCGGCCATCTAGACCAGTGAAGCTTCTCGCTTTTCATCTAATAGTTCGAGGGCTGTAGTCATGGCCTCATTGTTTGAGTCCTCGGTGGCATGTTGGAATCTGGCACTTGGCTCTCAGACCTTGACTGGTATCAAAGCCTCGGACCCATATACCAAAGAGAACGACATCTCTCCTTTGCTCGATTTAGAGGCCGTTCGATATCCCCATAGCACCTCGGGCAGCATTTCTCTCCATTTTCCTTTCGCATTTTCTAACTTCTTTTTCAAGTTTTGAATGATGGTCTTGTTTGTGGACTCGGCCTGACCATTTGCATATGGGTGGTAGGGCGTCGATAGGATCCTTTTGATTTTGTGATCTTCGAAAAACTTTGTTACTTTGCCTCTGATGAGATGCTTCCCGTTATCATAGGTTATCTCGGAGGGGATCCCAAATCGGCACATGATGTGATTCCAGATGAAGTCGATGACTTCTTTTTCTCTTATCTTCTCGTAGGACTGTGCTTCCACCCATTTTGAGAAGTAGTCAGTCATAAATAGAATAAATCTAGCTTTACCTGGCGTCGTTGGTAGGGGACCGACGATATCCATTCCCCATTTAATGAACGGCCATGGGGACAAGACTGAATGTAGTTGTTCACCGGGTTGGTGGATCATTGGTGCAAATCTTTGACACTTTTCGCATTTTCGGATGAATTCTTTGGTGTCCCTTTCCATGTTGTCCCAATAGTAACCTGCTCTGATCACCTTTCGAATTAAGGAATCAACACCGAAGTGATTTCCGCAGGTGCCCTCGTGGATTTCTCAGAGCATGTAATCGGTGTCTCCCGCCCCTAAGCATACTGCAAGGGGCCCATCAAAGGTTCTCATGTACAGAGTTCCATCCTCATCGAGCGAAAATCAGCTGCTTTGGCCCGAAGGGCCCTTGATTCTTTTGGGTCCGTGGGTAGCTTCCCACTTCCCAAATAATCGATGTACTTATTTTTTCCAATCCCATGTCAGGCTGGTGGAGTTGATTTCGACATGGCCTTCTTTAATCACCGATTTAGATAGCTGAACAACAGCCCCGGGGAGTATGTCATCTTCCTCGACGGATGATCCCAGGTTTGCGAGTGTGTCGGCCTCGCTTTTTTTCTCTCGAGGTATGTGGACAAAGTCCGTTCTTTGAAGATATGCAAAGTGACTTGAAGTTTGTCCAGGTATCGTTACATCCTGTCCTCTCGAACCTCAAAGCTCCCATTTTCCAGAGTTAGTATCAGAAGGGAATCACATTTTGCTTTGATGAATTCCGATCCTAAGCCTTTGGCCAATTCGAGACCGGCAATCATAGCCTCATACTCGGCTTCGTTGTTAGTCAGCTTTGCAGTTTTTATAGATTGTCTAATCAAGCTACCCGTAGGTGGCTACAGAACTATGCCGAGCCCGGATCCTTTCATGTTTGAGGCACCGTCGGTGAATAGAGTCCATATCCCTGATGTTGTGCCCATTTTTAGTAAAAGTTCTTTTTCTACCTCGGGCACAAGGGCGGGCGTAAAGTCGTCCACGAAGTACGCCAAAATATGGGACTTGATAGTCGTTCGAGGCTGATATTCAATATCATATCCCCCGAGTTCGATGGACCATTTGGCCAGCCGGCCTGATAATTCGGGTTTATGCAATATATTTCGAAGAGGATATGTTGTTAAAACATATATACAGTGACATTGAAAATAAGGCTTCAACTTTCGAGATGCACTTATTAATGCAAGAGCTAATTTTTCTAAGTGTGGATACCTGGTTTCAGCATCTCCCAGGGTTCGACTAACATAGTAAAAAGGGAATTGCGTACCTCGCTCGCCTCGAACCAACACGCCACTTACCTCTACCTCGGACACTGCTAAGTACAAATATAGTGTTTCGTCTTCCTTTGGGGTGTGGAGAAAAGTCGGGCTCGAGAGATACCACTTTAACTCCTCCAAGGCGTATTGGCACTCCAGAGTCCACTCAAAGTTGTTTTTATTCTTGACTAGGAAGAAAAAGTGATGGCTCTGATCTGATGACCTCGAGATGAATCGTCCTAACGCCGCTATCTGCCCGGTCAGCCGTTGTACGGCCTTCACATTGTTTACCACTGTGATTTCTTCGATGGCCTTGATTTTGTCGGGGTTGATTTCAATCCCCCTGTTTGATACCATGAAGCCTAAAAATTTGCCTGAACCCACGCCGAAGGCGCATTTCTTGGGGTTGAGCTTCATGTTGTAGCTTCTAAGGATGTCAAAAGTTTTCTGCAAATGAGTTAAATGGTCCTCTGTGCGCAGGGATTTAACTAGCATGTCATCAATGTAAACTTTCATGGATTTACCTATTTGACGTTCGAACATCTTATTAATTAAGCGTTGGTACGTGGCCCATGCGTTTTTTAGCCCGAAGGGCAACACATTGTAGCAGTATATGCCATACTTCGTGATGAACAAAGTTTTTTCCCTATCCTCGGGGTTCATTTGAATTTGGTTGTATGCGGAGTAGGCATCGAGAAAGGTGAAGATCTCGTGGCCAGCCGTGGCATCAATCGAGCGATCGATGTTAGGAAACGGGAATTAATCTTTAGCGCATGCTTTATTTAAGTATTTATAATCTACTCACATCCTTAATTTGTTCCCCTTTTTGGGAACTACTACTACATTGGCCAGCCATTAAAGATATTTTACTTCCCTGATGGACCCTATTTTGAGGAGTTTCGTTACCTCGTCTTTCACGAATGCGTGCTTTACCTCGGACTGAGGCCTCTTTTTTTGCTTCACCATTTTGAACCTGGGGTCGACGCTTAGCCGATGGGTGGTTATTTTCGATGGGATTCCTATCATGTCTAAGTGGGACCAAGAAAAGCAATCAACGTTGTTAACAGGAAATTGAATGAGTTTCTTCCTGAGTTCGGGGGTTAATCCCGTTCCCAGGTATACCTTTCGATTTGGAAGATGTTCCATCAAAACAGCTTGCTCCAGGTCCTCGACCGTTGATTTTGTTGCGTCCGATTTTTCGGGGGAAACGAAGGTTCGAGGGGTGAGGAAGTCTTCTTCATCATCCTCGGGGACCTGATTACCTTATGACCCCTCTAAGGTGGAGTATATGGGCGCCGGTGCCATGCCATGAACTGCAAACATTTCCTTTGCCACGTGTTGCTCTCCATACACCATTTTTATGCCATCTTTAGTTGGGAACTTCAACATCTGGTGGAGAGTCGATGGTACCGCCCTCATGCTGTGTATCCATGGCCTTCCAAGCAGGGCGTTGTATCTTGTGTTACCCTCGATGACATGAAACTTGGTATTCTGAACTGTACCAAACATATTGACTGGGAGGGTGACTTCCCCCTTCGTCGTTTCGCTCGTCATGTTAAACCCACTGAGGGCTCAAGAATCGGGTATGATTTGGTCAAGCAGTTCGAGCTGCTCCACTGCCCCCAATCCGATTATATTGGCCGAGCTACCTGGATCCACGAGCACACACTTAATTTGAATGTTATTTAAGAGAAAATAAATTACCAGTGCATCATTATGTGGTTGGGACAAGGCTTTAATATCCTCTTTTCTGAACATAACAGTTCCTTCGAGCATATAACTTTGAGTTCGCTCTTTCGTGGCGACGGGCACTTTGGCCCGTTTGAACACGGGTCCTTGCGGGACATCGGTTTCTCCAATAATTACGTAAATGGCGTGCTGGGGTTATTCTGGCCCATCCTTCCTATTTGATTCTCTTTCTCGGAAGTGGTTCTTGGCTCGAATGTCGAAAAGTTCTCGAAGATGCCTTTTTGTTGATAAATTGGGCCGCTTCCTTTCGAGTGGGAGTTCTCCGTGCTTCGTGTAGGTCTTCTCCGCGCACACTTCCATCTTTATGGGAGCTTATATTGACATGCAGAGTGTTGCGTGATCCTTCATCAACGGGGATTTGCACTGGTGCCCTTTCAGGGTTTTGCGGTGGTACACCGGCACCTGAGGCAGCTGCGCCGTTCTCTCCATGATCCTCAGGACCGTTGTTTTCATGTGCATTCACCGAGTTAGACATTTTCTGACATGAAATTGAAGATTCTTGGACAAGAAAAAGTGTAAAGAATAACTTGTGTTTTTAGAAAACCAGCACTAAAACAATCACTATTATTTTTAGCCCCACAGTGGGCGCCAAACTGTTTACCTTGAAAATGGTAATTTACAATTATATTTAATTTTGTGGTTCTAAAAATATGTGATCTATTTTAATACTAATTGTTTAGGCAATAGATGCTAAGTGGGAGGTAGAAAAATGAGACAAGAGCGAAAGGTAACAGAGTTATGCAAACCGAGCAGTTATGAGACGAGGTCTCGAGCTGATCGAGGACGGGGCCTCGAGGTCGAGCTCGAGAGCTTGACTGAAGGCGGTCGAAAAAGGTATAACAATATTGAAGGCCTCGAAGACGGCCTTTTTATGATCAATAACGAGCAACAAATGAAGAACAATTAATGAACACAATAAATGAAAGGCAATAAATCAATGGAACAATTGTGGAGAATGTTTGAGTTATAGAGTAGATAATGTTCTTGTTCTTGTATTGAATATTATGTATCTTACAAAATGACAAGGGTCCCCTTTATATAAGAGGGAGAATCCCAACATAGTACATGTGTAATTATTACAAAGATAAACAACTCGTACAACTATTTAATGTCACGGTACGGACTTGTACTATTTTGCGGACTTGGTCAGCTTTAACCACGTGCCTTATGGGAATTTTTCGCTTTTCCATGATGGTCTTCGATCTTTACCCTGCCTCGAGGTATATCGATCCCTCGGAATACGTCCTTGAGGAATGCACTTCGGGGTTGAACTTCGGATTCTGCTCCGATACAATCGAGGTCGAGGCTCGAAACGCTACAGAAGCCTTAAAATCGGACTTCCCCGGTTTTGCCGTATACAAATTATGAATATTAAATAAGGGAGAGGAAGAGATTCAATTTAATTGGGTAAAATAAGCAGCTTTTGGTATTTTAAAGAAGAAAAGGTGTAAAATAAAGATGGTAAGGAGTATTAGCAATTAAATCAGAAATGGCTTCTCCCCACTCCTCCTATTTTTCTTCATAAATCCGATGAAAGCTCTTTGTTTTATTTTTCCAATTGTTAGTAGAAGTAATTATAAAATTATGAGTATTAAGTTATATTTAATCGGTTATTTATCTTTTGATCTTTCCCATTCTCTACTTGACCCCCCAATTCCTAATCCAACTATATATTGTGGTCTCTAGTTTTATTTCAACAACATGGCTGGTGAGTTTTCAATTTCTTTTTCGCCTTAATAGTATTTCGTATTACATGTAAAAATTATAGTGAAACCAAATATTTCAGCAAATGTTCATATATCCACACTTATACATATTAGATTATATTTTTGTATATAGATATGGAGTAGAGTAAGGTGATGCTGATGGTGATACTAAAAATATTTTTCTATTAATTTTCAGGAGTCGATGAAGAAGTTTGGCAAGCATTTATTCAATGATAGACGATTAATTTTGGCAATTTTTTTTATCAATGTCCATTATTTTTGTAGTTCGTATGCAACTTCCATTTTCAAGTCATTGTTGTTTTTTTTATTTTCGTGTGCTGTATATCGATTATTGTGCTGCAATGGCACTCTTGTATTACAAGCATTTTTCTGATTTTTTTTTAAGAAGAGTAGAAAATAAATAGTATAGAAGTTTTTATATTTTGCTGGATTATTGTTGGTCATTGTGTGAAGAATGCGATTTGTATATGACTTTTTTTTTTTGATTTGTATATGACTTGTTGAGGTATAACTTGGCACGTCTCCATAATTAAAATGGCCAATTATTTGTCATCACTCTTTTTTGGTATTTTTCTCTTCTACCCAATTAGAAGCGTAATAATTTTAATTATTTTGAATTCTTTTATATAAGGTTTGCATAAATAGTAACTCCAAGTATTAAATTGAATGTGGTAAAAAAAATAAAATCTCTCCCCCCTCGTTAAGATTTTTGAATAGTATATTGCCAAAATGTTAAATTGAAAGAGCAATTGTAGGAAAGAGAAATAAATAGGAAAGAAAGAAAAAATTGTTTGTAGAGCAGTGTAAGATAGGAGTAGAGAGAAAAAAGAAAGAAAAAATAGCAGGAAGATTAGGCAATTAAAATGGAAGCAAAAAGAAGATCAATAAAAGAAAAGGTTGTAAAGAGATTTTCTTTTCTAATTTTGGTTTCTTTATTTTTCACTTCATTTTTATTAAATTTTTACTATTTTAGTGGAAAGAACAAATTAAATTCATATAATACATTCATGTATAAAAAAATAACTAAACTAAGAATCGCATATTAAAACCATATGCACATGCCTCTCCCCCACACAAAAGTACAGACCTCCTTCTTTTTTTTTTCTATAAAAACGTTCTAGTGATGGAAAATATATTATTTAAGCTCTAATTTCTAATAAGAATATTATATTTTGTGACTAGATCAATATATAGAATTGTTTCTTATATGCATTTAAGTAGAAAGAAGTTATCTCTCCTATTTGGATTAAATTTATAAATAATTGTTTTAAATTTTGTAATATCTAATTATAACTGCGCGAAGTGCGGACCAATTCTCTAGTTTCATTTATAAAAGGAACCGGAAAAACAAGAAATGAAGTGGTCACGTGAATTTTAAAATGGCACATGAACGAGATCTAAGGCTAACTTAGATACTGGCAGCACACATTGTTTTATGTACTTCAACACGGCTAAGGAGGTGAGGGATTAAATAATAGAATAGAGACAAATAAGAGTGATAGGAGTTGATGAAAACCAAATAATCAGTCATCATACTTTTCCTAGTTTCAGATGAAAGGTGCAAGGGATTAAATTTCAAAATCAAGTGAGATCCCACAATCAAATTTCCCTTCATTCTCACAAATGTATAGTGTAAGTGCTGCACAATGGGAAGAAGGTGGACCTTAAAGGTCTGACAAAGATTGGTGAAATGTTAAAAGTTAGTTGATTAGTAGAAGGCCAACATATTGTCTATAATGCAATGTCAACCCCTCCCAGACATGGGCGGATGTAAAGGGTAGGGACTGGGTTCACGTGAATCCATTTTCCTCTCCCTAAAATCATGTATACCACTAGTGAATTTCAGCAACAGTACTTAAATTAACACGGTGAACCCAAGTTCAAGTGAGCACTTCAGTACATCGGTAAGGAGGTGCGCCTTCTGCCTTTTAGTTAGAGATTCGATCCCCTACTCTTTTTTCTTTTAAATTATATTTTAATTAATAAATAGAGTTAAATCACCGTGCCCCTGCCATTTCTTCTAATTCACACTTTTTTGTTTCTTTTTTCCTTTTTTATTGGTTACACATTTTCTTTTTAGTTTTTTATCCTTCTCTTTTTAGTCTTTATTTAAAATTCCAAAACCAACAATATATCTCTCATCTCGGAAACTCGGGTTTCTAGCGCTCATGGTATACTCATACTTTTAAAATCCTGAATACGCCTCCGCTCCTAGAGAGATTGCTAGGAAGAATTACTACTTGGACAACTAATGTTTATCATATGCAAGCAGGGCCCAATTTATAAAAAAGTGTGTTATCTTCTATACAAACCTATTGGTCTCAGCTATTCTTCTCCCAAAAATGCAGTCAAAATGATTGACACAATTTGTAGAAGATTCTTATGGAACTGTGGGACTGAGGTGACAAAAAAAAAACTTATTGCTTAGGAAAAATTGTGCAAACAAAAATTAGCATGTGGGATTAACATGCCAGATGTGCTTATATGGAATAAAGCTGCAATCGCTAAACTACTTTGGAATGTTTGCAAGAAAAAGATAAGCTTTGGGTGCAATGAGCACACGCATATTATATAAAAAAGGAGACAACCGAAGATGCTAGCATTAAGCCAGATTCATGGATGATTCAAAAAAAATTTAAAGCGAAGAAGTATCTGGATGAAGCAGGGTACGATCTAGCTAAGCTTTACACAATGGAAATTAAACCTTCTCTTTAAAGAAAATATATCATGCACTACATGGTGTATTTGAGAAGATACCATGAGGAGAGTCATTTGTAACAATTTTGGTGCACTTAAGTGGATTTTTATATTGAGAGTAGCAGCTCGAGAGAGTCTATACACTAAGGATAGATTTACAACATGGGAAATATGCATCAACCAAGACTATTCCTTGTGTTCATCAAAGATTGAGACCACTTCTCACTTATTTTTTTAAGTGCCCCTGCTCTGTAACTATATGGGAGAATATTATGAAATAACAAGGGATAAGAAGGCGGTCTTTAAGTTGGCAAAATGAGTCTCACGCTGGATTTACAGGTTGTACTTTTCTTGTTAGTCCATAAGGGCCAGACACCCATATTCTGGGACCATACAAGCATGTTACATGAAATGCACCAAAACCAAAGCAGGCCACTTGATCTGTTTGTTAAAAATTCTTAGTCTTAGTGTCAATTTTTCCATATGTACCAGAAACCCTTTACCTTACCCCCAACCCCACCCCCTTTACGTATGATATACTAATTGGAGGGTTGAAATGAATAGCATCTAATTGTAAAGGTAAAACTGCCAATGCACATGTGTTCAGAATAACAATAGCTGAGAGTATATCAAATTTGGAAGAAAGAATCCAGAGCATCTTTCAAGGTAAATATGGAAGTACTAAAGTTGTTGTTTGAATCATCATCCATGAGATATTCTTGTTGGAATTATCCATAATGCAAAGTCAAATTTTTTTTTTGAAAACTCATTTACAACCAATAGCCATGAGTTTTTTATTTATTTTTTCAAATGTCCTATCTATTTTCAAGTGGCCTCTTACATGAAGCCTTAAATCCAAGTGTTGAATGACTTTGGCAAATGGCTATGCAAGTCTACCATGTGTCTTCATGCATGAAAGACAAGACACACTTGTCAATATTGGAGCCAAGTGGACTAATATAATGGGACAAGTGTCAAAAGACTCTCGACAGTTGTCATACATGCAACCTCCTTAATTGCCTATAAATAGGTTATGGATTAACCTTCATAATCACTCAATTCATAACCAAGAATTCATCTTGCTAATCATCACTTTCTTCCTGCAATATGTTTAATATTTGTAACAGCTACAGAAAATACCTTCATCTTCTCTTCTTTCTGGACAATTATTTTGTGCAAATTCTAAACTTCCAGCCACGAGTGCACGTGTTTGGAGGTGCTGTGGAACCTTGGGGAGAGACCGGTCTTAACGATTTGCACCTACTCGGGCCGAAATCGCTTTCAAGGCAGTGGTTTGCCACGACACAGTATTTTTGATAAGTTGTTGTTCTTTCCTTCTTGTTCTTAGTCATATTATCTACTCATTTTTCTTACAATTTGAAAACGAATTTGATAAATAATATTGACTAATGTCCACCACTTTGAACAAAATATTTTCTGATCTGTCAAAACTTGAGCCTTTAGATAGAAGTAATTATAAGTGTTGGTCCCAGAAATTTTTAATTTTCTTTGAACAATTAGAAGTTGATTATGTTTTGTTTAACGATCATCCTACTGATATTTTTGCTGATAGTTCTAACACTGCTAATATTATTGTTGCTGATGATGCTGCTAAGAATAAATTTGAAAAGGATAATACAACAGTGAGAGGGCATATGCTTAACCATATGACTAACCCTCTATTTGATTTGTTTATAAATTATAAATCTGCTAAAGTCATATGGGACAGTTTGGAGAAGAAATATGGTGTTGATGACGCGAGAAAAAAGAAGTATGTCATTGGAAAATGGATCAAGTTTCAGATGGTTGATGATAAGTCAATCATGGAACAGGTTCACGAGTATGAGAACTTGACTGCTGATGTTTTGAATGATTGCATGAAGATGTGTGAGATTCTTCAGGCTCATGTTTTTCTTTAAAAGTTTCCACCTTCCTGGAGTGATTACAGGAATCAACTA
Organism: Nicotiana paniculata; assembly: GCA_005239505.1. NCBI lineage: Eukaryota > Viridiplantae > Streptophyta > Magnoliopsida > Solanales > Solanaceae > Nicotiana > Nicotiana paniculata. The sequence goes on along the minus strand of ML345822.1, from coordinate 25,939 downwards.
AAACACAAGAAGAAAAACTTAACTCTTCAAGAACTAATCAGTCACATGAGGACTGAGGAAGCAAACTGTCTCAAAGATGAGGAGTCTGAATAGCTTACGGATAAGATGAAATCTCTCTCTCTCTCTCTCTCTTAATTCTTCTAAAGCTAACCTTGTGGAATCTTCTAGTACTTTGGTGATAGACAAGTTTAAAGGAAAACAGAAGAAAGGCCAGAAGAAAATACATGTGAAGAAGCAGAATTACTTCAATAAGCCGGAAGGCCATATTCAAAAGTCGTAAGGACCTTGCTATGACTGCGAAAAAATTGGTCACAAGACTTTTCAATGCACCCAGAGACAAGGACAAAGCTCAAAGAATGGAGGAAAATATCCAGTCCAAGCTAACCTTACCGAGGGTGGTGATGTCTTTGTTGCTGTGGTTGTTGAGGCAAACATGGTGGCTAACAAGACTGACGGGATACTGGACACAGACGCTTCAAGGCACCTTTGCGCCAACAAAGAGTGGTTTCACGACTTTGAGGAATCTGCTGATGGCGAGTGTGTCTACATGGGTAAATCCGATACATCTGGAGTTATGGGTAAAGTAAAAATTCTTCTTAAATTAGCTTCTGGAGCTTTAGCCTTGAACAATGTTCTGTATGTACCCTCCCTTCGTAGAAACTTAGTTTCTGGTGTGCTTCTCAACAAAGTAGGTGCTAAACTTATTTTTGAATCTGATAAAGTTGTTATTTCTCGTGGGGGAGACTTCGTTTGGGAAGGGTTACCTTAGTGGGGGCTTATTTATACTGAACATAACTCAAGATATTACTAATAATGCTAGTACTTTCAATTCTGCTTATATTGTTGAGTCTATTGATTTGTGGTATGATAGACTAGGTCATGTTAATATTGCTTCTATTAAAAGACTTAGAAAAATCGAATTAATTCTTGCAATTAATGTTGATAATTTTTTTAAGTGTTTGTTTGTGTAGAAGCAAAACATATCAAAAAGCCTTTTAAGAATGTAACTAGTAGAAAAATAGAATTGTTTGAACTAGTACATTCAGACTTAGCAGATTTCAAGAACACTGTTAGCAAATGTGGAAAGAAATACTACATCACCTTTTTAGATGACTTTTCTAGATACACTAAGGTATATCTTCTTAAGTCAAAAGATGAGGCTGAAAACATATTTTTAAAATACAAGGCAGAAGTAGAGAATCAATTAGACAGAAAAATCAAGAGACTTAGGTCTGACAGGGGTGGTGAATATAGTACTAATACTCTAGAAGTCTTTTGTGAGGAAAATGGTATTATACATGATATTAGTGCTCCCTATACTCCCCAACAAAATGGTGTAGCCGAACGGAAAAATAGAACCCTTAAGAAAATGATGAATTTTATGCGTTTGAGTTCGGGTTTATCTGATAATACGGTGGGGGGGGGGGGGAAGCTGTTTTATCTGCATGCTATGTTCTTAATAAAGTCCCTCATAAGAAGTTAGATAAAACTCCATATGAGTTATGGAAAGGGTTTTCCCCTAACTTAAAATTTTTGAATGTGTGGGGATGTTTGGCTAAGGTTGGTCTACCTAATTTTAAACAAGTAACTGTTTGACCGAAAACTTTTGATGATATTTTCATTGGTTATGCTAAAAATAGTGCTGCATATAGATTTATGTCTTTGAATGATAGTTTTATTTGTGAATCCAGAGATGCAAAAATTTTTGAGCATATTTTTCCATTGAAAAATAATGTGCCTAGTGATGTGCCGAATAATGCTTCTACATCTATGTCTATTTACTCTCATATTGTACCTTCTTCTAGTTTTACTGCTAATGAGCATGAAAATAAACTTAGAAGAAGTAAGAAGCGTTGAATTGAAGCTAGCTTTGGTCCTGACTTTATTACCATTTTCTTGGCTGAAAATATTGATCTTGATGTTTTGAGTGATGAATTAGTGTCAATCTATTTAATAGAAGAAGACTCTAAGACATACAATGAAGCAATGAGGTCAATAGATGCTAGTTTTTGTAAAGAGGCCATTAAAAGTGAATTAGACTCTATAGTTTCTAATCACACTTGGGACTTGTCTGATTTGCCTAAAGGTTGTAAACCCATAAGTAGCAAGTGGATATTTAAGAAGAAATTTAGACCTGATGGTACAATTGAGAAATATAAGGCTAGACTTGTTATTAGGGGTTTTAACTAGAAGAAAGACTCTGATTACTTTGACACTTATTCTCCTGTGACTAAGATAACGGCTATTAGAACTCTTGTTGCTTTAGCCGCTATTCATAATTTAGTGATACATCAAATGGATGTTAAAACGGCTTTCCTAAATGGTGATTTATTGGAAGAGATATATATGTCTCAACCTGAGGGATTTATGATCCAAGGACAGGAGAATAAAGTATGCAAATTGAGAAAGTCATTGTATGGTCTAAAGCAGACACCTAAGCAATGGTACGGAAAGTTTAATAGCACGTTAGTGGGTAATGGTTTTGTTGTTAATGCATCTGATACTTGTATTTATTCCAAGATTATAGGATCAGATTGTGCTATTATATGTTTGTATATGGATGAAATGTTAATCTTTGGCCCTAATGTGAATGTCGTTAATGAGACTAAGAATTTCTTGTCCTCTAAATTTGAAATGAAAGATTTTGGAGAAGCAAATGTGATTTTAGGGTTAAAATCAAAAGAAATTCTAGTGATTTTTCATTGTCTCAGTCTCATTATATTGAGAAAATGTTGAAAAGGTTTAATTATTTTGATGTAGCACCTGTGAGAACTCCTTATGATCATAGCATACACTTGAAAAAGAATAAGGAATCTAGTAGTTCTCAAACTGAGTATGCTAAAATAATTGCTAGTGTGATGTTTCCCATGAATTATACACGACCTGATATTGCTTATGCTATTAGTAGATTGAGTAGATATACTTACAACCCTAGTAGTGAACACTGAAATGCTATTCATCGTTCGCTAAGGTATTTGAGAGGTACTATGGATTGGTGTTTTCATTTTAATAAATTTTCTGTTGTTTTAAAAGGATTTTGTGATGCAAACTGGGTTACTGACAATGATGAAGTTAGCTCCACCAGTGGCTATGTGTTTACTTTGGGTGCAGGTGCTATTTCATGGAAGTCTTCAAGACAGACTTGTATAGTACGATCTACTATGGAGTCTGAATTCATTGCCCTTGAGTTGGCAGGATAAGAAGCTATGTGGTTGAGAAACTTATTGGCAGACGTGCCTTTGTGGGAAAGACAAGCTTCACCAGTTTCTCTACATTGTGACTCACAGGCGGCAATTGGAATTGCCAAAAATAATGTGTACAATGGAAAAAGAAGACATATCCGCATTAGGCATGGTGCGGTAAAATAGTTATTGAAACATAGTGTTATTTCCTTGGAATATGTAAGATTCGAAAGAAATTTGGCGGATTCTTTAACCAAAGGGCTTGTCAAGGAAAGTTATCCTTGAAACATCGAGGGGGATGGGGCTAAAGCCCATGGATTGAGGTAGTATAGTGGATACTCATTTGTGGTCAAACGAAGCCATATGAGACCTCAATATGCACTACATATCCTATCCCTATAGTGTGTGGTAGTACTTTATAAGGTTGAAATTATTTTACTCTTAATGATTCCATAACCTTAAGATAGTATATGTGTACATAGACTTGATGGAATCACCTACGTGAGTGTAAAGGTGCGGTCGCCTTTTATGAAAGACTTGGGATGTCTTTCTAGAGCGCTCATGAGACTCAAAGTATGTGCATGACCATAAAAGCACTTTGTTAGTATCGCATAATTTGCATAAAATTAAGGATATAGTATGTGTTGTGGGGGTCTTAGCTAATGTCCATTCAGTTCAAGAGTACTTCACTTTGTGGATGTTAGTTGTTGCCTTATTTCACTACGTGTCAATTCAAATCGAAAGATATTAACACTTAACTACATGTTCCTTCTTTTGCCCAGAATTGTTCTATTTTTGTCTTTGCATTAGTGGGAGATTGTTGGGATTATTCATAACGCAAAATCAAAAAATTCTTTTTGAAAATCCATTTACAACCAATAGCCATGAGTTTTTTTATTTATTTTTTCAATTGTCCTATGTATTTCCAAGTGGCCTCTTGCATGAAGCCTTAAAGCCAAGTGTTGAATGACTTTGACAAATGGCTATGCAAATACACCATGTGTCTTCATGCATGGAAGACAAGATACACTTGTCAATATTGGAGTCAAGTGGACTAATATAATGGGACAAGTGTCAAAAGACTCTCGACACTTGTCATACATGCAACCTCCTTAATTGGCTATAAATAGGTTATGGATTAACCTTCATAATCACTCAATTTTTAACCAAGAATTCATCTTGCTAATCATGACTTTCTTCCTACAATATTTTTAATATTTGTAACAGCTATAGAAAATACTTTCATCTTCTTTTCTTTCTGGGCAATTGTTTTGTGCAAATTCTAAACTTCCAGCCACGAGTGCACGTGTTTGGAGATGCTGTGGAACTTTGGGGAGCGACCGGCCTTAACGATTTGCACCTAGTCGGGCCGAAATCGCTTTCAAGGCAGTGGCTTGCCACGATATAGTATTTTTGATAAGTTGTTCTTCTTTCCTTCTTGTTCTCAGTCATATTATCTACTCATTTTTCTTACAATTCAATAGAGGAAATACTCAATCTAGAATCATGACACAATTGTAATCCCTGAATTTCTATCCTATTTATAGTTTTAGCCTGGGACAAAAGTTATAGGATATAGAGAGTTCTAATTTATTAAAACTGCGTTTACAGTATGCAAGCTTCTATTTTTGGATTTAATACTTCCAGTTGGTTAATAAACTTGTTTTTACTTAACCAAAAAAAAAAAAAGGGAGGCCAAGATGTTTGAGCTCACTTGTTCATAATGACCTTTACTGAGGAACAACATGTAGAAGTTGCAGAGACAGACTCAACTTCTAAACATGTACCAAAATGTACAGAACTTCAAAAAACTTCGTTACTGTACATACACATATGACCCAAAAAAGAAATCTAAATGTCTTCAATCTCCTCCTTCGCCAACATCATTTCTCGTTATTGAAGAACTTTGTCCCTGCTATTTAAAAAGAAAACAATACATCACTTTTGATTGTTTCATCAACAGACAACCTAAACTTAATAAATTCAAGCAACTGCTAAACCATATAAAAATGTTATTCGCAATGGTTCGGACTTTTGTTTATTGCCTTCATTTCTTGCAGATTGGATCACGAAACAAAAACATAAACATTTTCAGTAATTGGAGTAGAATATCAACCACTAGTTGTACTAATACCTTCTTTCTGTCTTTTTTCTTTTAAAGCTTTATCTTTTCATTATTGTTCCTATAATCAGAATCTCCATACTTGAGCCAATTACAACTTAAGCATAGAAAATTTACAACTTACAACATAAACATAGAATTTTTATTTTATAAAAAAAATTACAACATTAACATAGAAAATTTGGTAAAAAGCTTTTAGGACATAGTAGTTTTTTTATGACAACTGTATTACTGTTACTGTCACGACCCAATTTTCTTCTTTCGTGAGTTGTTGTAACGCACCTAGTCTCTACAACTAGGTAAGTCTAACACTTTGCGGAAATGAAACATAAACGTGAACATTAACTACTAACAGTAACAAATATCTAACAAGCAACTGAATGCCACTCGGCATATACAATTTTCACTTATGAAATGTACAAAACAATTCTCAAAATCCGGAACACCGCAAGTCACAAGCTACTAAGAAGTCTTAACTGTTCTATACATCATTTCTACAGAATGAAGAAAAAATGAACATAAGGGGATAGAGAGGGACTCCTAAGATCTGCGGGCGCGGACAGATGTACCTTGAAATCTCCGGTAAGCAGCAGCGCCTGCACTAGCAATGAGGCTGGTAAGATGTACCTGGATCTGTACACGAAAAATATGTGCAGGAAAGGGAGCGAGTACACCACGATAGTACCCAGTATGTGCCAAGTCTAACCTTGATCGAGTAGTGATGAGGTCACGTCAGGTCAGGGCTCTACTGATATATATATATATATATATATATATATATAATATAGCAAGACAAGAATGCAAGAATGCACTATAATAAACACTGGAATTGAACAGGGAAGAAATCATAGAAACACAACAGCTCAGTACACAACAAAATGTAGCAGGGGATCTCCCGAGATACCATCTCGTAGTCTGAAACGTAAATGTGCAGGGGGATCTCCCGGAATACCATTCTGTAGTCCCAAAGTTAATATGCAAGACAGAGGGATCTCCAGGAATACCGTTCTGTAGTCCCAAAGCTACAAGGAACTAATCTAGCTACTGAAATCAAAGCTAAAATAAGAAATTGGAAATTCGCCCCAAAAAGCCTCCACGGGCCCACGTCTCGGAATCGGGTAAAAGTTACCAAATATGAACACCCATTCACTCACGAGTTCACTCATACCAAAATTATCCAAATCCGATGCCCAAATCCCACTCAAAACTCAGATATTCGGTTGGGGAATTTTCCCCAATTTTTCCAACATTCTCACTCAAATTCCATAATTAAATGAAGAATACAATAATAGATTAATGAAATGTAAGCAAAATCAAGTTAGGAATCGTTACCCCAAAGCTCTCTCTGAAAATCCATTAAAGAATCACCAATTTCCAAGCTCCCAAGTCCAAAAATGAAGAATGATTTTCAAACCCTCGAACTCTCTCTTTTCTGCCCAGCGAACATGCTTCTGCGAGCCCAGAACTGCACCTGCAGTACCGCAACTACGGGAAAAGCATCGCAGGTGCAAAAATCTCTTAAGGAGGCTGGGATTGCATCTGCAGCAAAGAGGCCCCACCTGCGCGTACGCGCCTGCGGAGCACTGTCCGCTTCTGCGGTCATTCACAGCTCCTGCGATTCCAAAAATGCATCTGCGGGCATCATAGATACGGAAGTACCCCCGCACCTGCGATCCCTGGCCAGACCTCAACTTTCCGTTATACGCTTTGAGCGCCCACGTCGACCCTGCACCTGCGGTCTCCCCACCACAGGTGCGAAAACACCAGAAACCAGCAACTTCAGAATTTTCCTAAGTCCAATGTTTTCTCCATTAAGCATCTGAAACACACCCGAGGCCTTCGGGACCTCAACCAAACATACCAACCGATCCTAAAACACCATACAAACTTAGTCGAACCTTCGAATCACTCAAAATAACATCAAAACACCAATTTCACACGGATTCAAGCCTAATGAACTTTGAAAATTTTAAATTCTACAAACGACGTTGAAACTTATCCAATCACGTCCGAATGACCTCAATTTTACACACAAGTCAAAAATCACTACGAACCTACTCCAACTTCTGAAAATCCATTCTGAACCCGATATCAAAATTTTCACTACCGGCCAAAATCGCTAAAATTCCAACTTTAGCCAATTCAAGCCTAATCCTATTACGGACCTCCAAATCACATTCTGGACACGCTCCTAAGTCCAAAATCACCTAACGGAGCTAACAAAACCATCATAGTTTAAATCCAATGTCGTATACACACAAGTCGACATTTGGTCGACTTTTCCTACTTAAGCTTCCAATTAAGAGACTAAGTGTTTCAATTCACTCCGAAAACCAAAATGAACCCTCCGGGCAAGTCACAATAGCAGAAAATAGATAAGGGGAAACAATTAATAAGGGATCGGGGCTATAACTATCAAGATAACCGGTTGGGTCATCACATCCTCCCCCTCTTAAAACAATCGTTCGTCCTTGAACGAGTATAGAGACATACCTGAAGATGTGAAGAGATGAGGATAACGGCTGCGCATATCCTGCTCGTTCTCCCAAGTCGCCTCCTCGATCGACTGACCCCTCCACTGAACCTTTACTGAAGCAATGTTCTTTGACCTTAGCTTTCTGACCTGTCTGTCCAAAATAGCCACTGGCTCCTCAACACAAGATAGATCCTTGTTCAACTGGACTGAGTTGAAATCCAATACATGAGCCGGATCACCGTGATACTTCTGGAGCATAGAAACATGGAATGCCGGATGAACTCCTGCTAGGCTAGAAGGTAGAGCAATCTCATAAGCAATATCCCCAACACGCCGCAACACCTCAAAAGGACCAATGTACCTCGGGCTCATCTTGCCATTCTTTCTGAACCTCATGACGCCTTTCATAGGCGATACCCAAAGCAAGACCTGCTCTCTAACCATGAATGCTACATCCCGAACCTTCTGGTCGCATAACTCTTCTGTCTGGACTGGGATGTGAGAAATCTAGCATGAATCACCTTTACCTTATCCAGGGCATCCTAGACCAAGTCTGTACCCAATAATCGGGCCCCGCCCGGCTCGAACCAACCCACTGGGGACCGACAACGTCTACCATACAGAGCCTCATATGGTGCCATCTGAATGCTGGATTGATAATTGTTGTTGTAGGCAAACTCTGCAAGTGGAAAGAACCGGTCCCATGACCCTCCAAACTCCATCACACAAGCACGGGGCATATCCTCTAGTATCTGAATAGTTCACTCGGACTGCCCCTTCATCTGAGGGTGAAATGTTGTGCTCAGCTCCACTCTAGGACCCAACTCCTGCTGAACGACTCTCCAAAATCGTAATGTAAACTGTGTGTGTCTATCTCAAATGATGGAAACTGGGACACCATGAAGACGAACAATCTCTCGGATGTAGATTCGAGCCAACTGCTCGAAAGAGTATGTAGTCATCATTGGAATGAAATGAGCTGACTTGGTTAGCCAATCCACAATCACCGAAATAGCGTTGAACTTCCTCGAAGTCCGTGGAAGCCCAACTACGAAATTCATGGTGATCCGCTCCCACTTCCACTATGGGATCTCTAGCTTCTGAATTAAGCCACCCGGTCTCTGATGCTCGTACTTAACCTGCTGACAGTTGAGACACCGAGCCACAAACGTAACTATATCTTTCTTCATCCTCCTCCACCAATAGTGCTGCCTCAAATCCTGGTACATCTTCGCAACACCCGGATGCATGGAATACCGCGAGTTGTGGGCCTCCTCAAGAATCAACTCCTGAAGCACATCCACATTGCACACACATATCCGTCCCTGCATCCTCAACACGCCATCGCCACAGATAGTCACATCTCTAGCATCACCTCGCCGAACCTTGTCCTGAAGGACGAGTAGATGGGGGTCATCATACTGATACTCCCTGATACTATCATAAAGAGAAGACCGTGAGACCACACAAGCCAACACTCAACTCGGCTCAGAAATATCTAATCTCACAAACTGGCTAGCTAAGGCCTGAACATCCAATGCTAAGGGTCTCTCTTCTGCTGGAAGATATGCTAAACTCCCCAAACTCTCCGCCCAACGACTCAAAGCATCGACCACCATATTGGCCTTCCCCGGGTGGTGCAAAATGGTGATGTCATAATCCTTAAGTAGCTCGAACCACCTCCGCTGACGCAAGTTAAGATCCTTTTACTTGAACAGGTGTTGCAAACTCCAGTAATCGGTGTAGATCTCAAAAGGAACACCGTACAGATAATGGCGCCAGATCTTCAGGGCGTGAACAATAGCTGCTAACTCAAGATCGTGGACAGGGTAGTTATTCTCATGCACCTTCAACTGTCTGGACGCGTAGGCAATCACCCTACTGTCCTGTATCAACACCGCACCAAGACCAATCTGTGAAGCATCACAATAGACGGTGTAAGACCCCGAACCTGTAGGCAATACCAATACTGGGGCTGTAGTCAAAGCTGTCTTGAGCTTTTGAAAGCTCTCCTCACACTCCTCTGTCCACCCGAACGGAGCACCCTTCTGGGTCAGCCTGGTCATAGGTGCTATAATAGATGAGAATCCCTCTACGAAACGACAGTAATACTCCGCCAAACCAAGAAAAATGCAGATCTCCATAGTTGATGATGGTCTAGGCCAACTCTGCACTGCCTCCACCTTCTTCGGATTTACCTTGATCCCATCACTCGATACTACATGACCCAAGAATATGACTGAGTCTAGCCAACACTCACACTTAGAAAATTTTGCATACAACCTCTTCTCCGTCAAAGTCTGAAGCACAGTCCTCAGGTGTTGCTCATCATCTCCCCGAGATCGGGAATACACTAGGATGTCGTCAATAAACACAATGATGAAGGAGTCAAGATAAGGCCGGAACACACTGTGCATCAAATGCATAAAGGTTGTTGGGGCATTGGCCAGCTCAAAAGACATGACAAGAAACTCCTAGTGACCATATCTGGTCCTGAAAGCAGTTTTCGGGATGTCCAACTCGCGAATCTTCAACTGATGATAACCTTAACGCAAGTCAATCTTGGAAAACACTCTGGCACCCTGTAACTGATCAAATAAATCATCAATGCGAGGCAATGGATACCTATTCTTCATTGTAACCTTGTTCAGCTGGCGATAATCAATACACATACGCATAGAACCATCTTTTTTATTTACAAACAAGACCGGAGCACTCCAAGGTGACACACTGGGCCGAATGAAGCTCTTATCAAGCAACTCCTGTAATTGCTCCTTCAACTCTTTCAACTCAGGAGGAGCCATACGGTAAGGAGGAATAGAGATGGGCTGAGTGCTCGACAACAAATCAATGCCAAAATCAATATCTCTGCCAGGCGGCATTGCCTAGAAGATCAGTCGGAAACACATCTGGAAAGTCCCTCACTACTGGAACTGACTCAATTGTAGGGGTATCAATAGTGTCATCTCTCACATAGGCCAAATATGCATCACATCCCTTCTCAACCATTAGCTGAGCCTGTATACTCTAAGGTACCCCTCCACTCTAATTCCTCTTGTGCAAGTGTAGTACTAACTCAACCCCCCATGTGTACTCCTGTGTGTTTTATCGATAAAGGTAGTTTATGTTATAATGTGGATAGAGTTACCCGATTTATGTTTATACAACGCAACCTATTTAAATAGATGAGCCAATTAGTTGACTTTTGAATTCCCAAACGAGAACACCAGTTCCCTTCTTTCTGTTTAAATATAATTTACCGTTAATATACTAATATTAGGTAATACTACTTATATAAATTATATTCACATCCATGCTGAAAATTTACAACATCCAAAAAATAATCATTCTGCTTCTGGACGGTGTGTTTTAAAGTTTGGTTTTTGAAACGGTGAACATGCTCTTAAAATTTTTCCAAACTGGTAGCTTGTACCAATTATACATTAATTGACCCCATTTAATTAATTAACTTGTTAGGGTATTTAGATTAATTATTTAAAAAGGTATATGATAATTTAACTTTTTAATTAAGGGCTTCACGCTTTTACAATAATATAGATAGATAAATATAGTGATATAGATATATCCGACAATTATGCAGATCAACAAAGAACATATGAGCAGCAAGCATACTCGAAAATGGCAATTCACTCGAGTTGCAACAAGCAGATATTATTAATCAAGGTTTTAACAAGCTCATGATTTTCTGATAAATTCCATGTACAAGAACCACTTTTTTTCTTAACATGAATCGCACTCTGTTCTATGTATGTTTTGTTATCTTTCTACCAGTCAGGACAACAAACCAGTCATTTTGCCAACAATTTGGCACTGGTTCTATACTGAATATAGAGAAAAAGAAAAGGAAAGAATATTCTGACTATGTATCCAACTGTAGTTTAAGTTTAGAGGCCATTATTGGTCATTTGGTCAGACATATAAAGACTATTCACTTACTCTGGAGAACAATTCCTTTGTGCTGATTATGGACATCAATGCATTAAAGTGAAGATTGTGAACAGGAAAAGGGGGTGGGCGCTCAATGAATCACAATAATAGGACTCAATCACACTAAAACTGAAAGATCAAGAGGAAGAATACCTACTGTTGCATTCTGACAAATACGATAGCAATTTGATCATGGATTCTTTTTTCCATTTCTATTCGCATTTTACGAAACTCCTCTTCCATATGGTCTTGAAACCTTTTGACCATTTTTGCTCGCATTTGTTCACATTTCTCATGAAACTTTTGATTCACTTTAGCTCGCATTTGTTCACGTTTCTCTTGAAACTTTTGATCGATTCATGTTGGCTCGCATCTCTTGACGTGCTTTCTGTTAAGGGTTGTCCGGATTTTCTAACAATGTTTGATTTTCCTATTTCTTGAAGGAAAGGACAACATATTTATCATAATTGAGTTTTCTTTTCTGTAGAAGGAAATTATAATTCCTTCATGTTTGGCTAGTCCTTTTTTTTGTAAGAAAAGGTTGGGACCTCTATAAATTAAGGATCCTTCCTTCTCATTCAGTAGCATCCACAATGTAGTCATATGGGGTTTGAGAGTCGTGTTTAGGGGGAGAACTTTACGGAACAAGTGTTAGTGTGTCACTTGTGTTTGCCTCTTCGTGAGGTTGTTCTCTCGTTATTTTGTACTCTCATTTATTATAGTGGATTGCTCATCTCCGCTGTGGATGTAGGTCAATTGACCGAACCACGTTAAATGTTTGTGTCTCATTTGGTATATTTCTCTTTTATTGTTAGATTTATCGTCGTTCAAGGTTTGCTTTGCTAGCTTCCGCATGACACCTGATTTTTTCGGTCCTAACAAGTGGTATCGGAGCGAGGTTCAAGACAGGTTCATCTTGGCAGGTTTAGTTCTAGCCGCAACCTATTTGGCGATAATCAAAATTTTTGTCTGAGAAATTTGACCGGAGTGCTACTCTCATTGAGACAAACTTTGTGGTAGAGATTTGGAGATACGACATGTTGAAGACTATGTGAAGAAGGTGGATCAGATTTGTTTTGTCAGAAAATTTAGGCCAAGGGGGAGAATTGTTAAGGATTGTCCGGATTTTTTAACCATGTTTGATTTTCCTATTTCTTGAAGAAAAGGACAACATATTTACCATAATTGAGTTTTCCTTTTTGTAGAAGGAAATTATAATTCCTCCATGTTTGGCTAGTCCTTTTTCTTGTAGGAAAAAGTTTGGACCTCTATAAATTAAGGGTCCTTCCTTCTCATTCAGTAGCATCCACAATGTAGCCATATGAGGTTTGAGAGTCGTGTTTAGGGGGAGAACTTTACGGGACAAGTGTTAGTGTGTCACTTGTGTTTGCCTATTCGTGAGGTTGTTTTGTATTCTCTTTTATTATAGTGGATTGCTCATCTTCGCCGTGGACGTAGGTCAATTGACCGAACCACATTAAATGTTTGTGTCTCGTTTGGTAGATTTCTCTTTTGTTGTTGGATTTATCGTCGTTCAAGGTTTGCTTTGCTAGCTTCCGCATGACACCTTATTTTTTCGGTCCTAACACTTTCTCTATTGCAAAAGACATGCTAGCCTTAAAGTTGGCTTGTTGCATGCGGCTCTCTTTGGGAGGCTTCTTTCCATACTCGTTTTCGCGAGCATATCCTGTTCTCTTGCCAAGTACAGCGGCTAAAGACCTTGAGCCACATGATTCCTCCATCTTCGTACATCCACAAGCATCATGAACTATTTCAGTATTATCATCCTCTACTTCATCATTGCATACATTATAAGAATTATCATCTCTTACTAAAACTTCTCCATGCAAGTCCCACACCTTATAACTATCCCAGAAGCCTTTCTTTAGTAGGTCTAGTCTTATTACGTTTCTCAACTTGAACACAGTGTTCATATACCCTTTATAAGGACAACGAATCAAAGAGCTCACGTTTGGTTGACTGTATGCCCAATCAAGAAAGCCATCTATTCCTCTAATATATCTTCTATCCGATAAAACTAGAGTTTCCATATAACACATTGACAAATTAAATCATAAAATCCATATATACCTAATTTCTTATGCATCTGGCTTTAGGGTTTGCTTTGATCTTGTTCTTTCCCCAGCTTTTGTACAGCTAAAAGTTGAAAAGTTAGCTAGTTGTTATCCTGTTAAAATTGAAGCTAATGTAATATAGAGCTAAATATACGGCAGTCCAAGAAAGTGGACCGTAGTTCTCAAAGCTTTTATAATCTTGTTTCTAAGGTTTGCAAATACTACTTTATAGGCTACCCTTTCCAGCTAAATGCTTTAAGTCTTATGTGTGAACCCTTAGAGATACACTTTGTATAACAATGATATATAAAACCTCAGTTAAAGAATCTGAATCTATTGTACTACCGTGCTGTCACTCAATATCTGCACATAACTGATTAAAAGTTGAAACAGAATGCCGTTATTGTAGTCTCTATATGCAGTATGCAGGCTCCCACAATGTGTATATTTTTCGTGGCAAAAACTTTTTACCATCACAACTACGACACAATTGTTTTTTGTAGCAATTAAGTATTTGTCCTTAGCTACGGATCATGTGAAGTCTGTAACTGACTTTTAGCTACGGTATATTTTGCTATAGATGCTACAAAAAAAACATGTCGTGGCTGCTGTTTTTGCCACGGAAATTTTCATATTTAGTTACAATGCTTTTCGTAGTTGTAGATGCATAACGTTTTAGTGATAGTTTACCTTTCTTGACACTCCAACTCTGTTTCAAAAGCAGACACTCTTAAAACTCACTTTATATGCGTACATGCTACTCTTTCTTTACTATTATTGCCAACATAATCATAGTCAAGGTACGCTCAAACTGGTCCGGACACCGCCGCCATAAAAAAAGAGTGAACATATTAAAACCCTCCTAAACTATCGCCATTTTGCGAGTTTTATACCTAAACTATTGGGTGTTCCTGTTACCCCTGGACTGTTAGGTTTTAGTTTTAATGATGAAAATAATATATTTGCTTTTGGTATAGGGACACAATGAAAGCATCCATCCATGAATGAAGGAATCAATCAAAGGGACTCAAGAATCCAAGATCGAAGGAATCAATCAAAGTCAAGGAAATCAATCCGAGATTGATTGAAGCGGAAAAGAAATATCGAAGATCATGCAAGATGATCAATCAAGTTGCTATTACTGGAAGGACCAACAATCAAGGAGACAATCCGGCGCTATCAAGACCTGTAGAAGGAAAGCTATTAAAGTCTTCTCATCAAGGAAGAGCAACAACAAATAACCTTATTCTTGGAAAGAATCAAGTTTTTTTCAAGGATCAATCTCTTGGGTTGACAAATCACTTCAGCAACGGTCTCCTAAAAAGTATTTATACACATCCTTAAGCCTTAGAGAAATATACTTTGATCGAACCAAATACCATATCTTTGTTCTACTGCATACAAACATTGTAGCTCTACTAGATCTGATGTGCAACAAGTTAGAGAAGAAAGAGAGAAAAATACTGGTGAGACATTATATCAAAGAGAAACGAGTGACATAGAAACTGAGTTGTTGGTGTAAACCACACCATTCACTTTGTACTCAAGAAACTCATTCACTGAAAAAGAACTCCCTTGCAATCCAAAGAGACTAGACTAGAATTCACATTGAAATTGAACCGGTATAAAAATTCATGTGTCTTTAGCTCCTGCATTTTATTTCTGCATCTTTAATTCTGCTCTTCTTATTATCTTACTCTTATATATAATCGATTAATTAGAAAACTAGTCAACTTATAGCGAATAAAATATAAAAATAAACAATTCACCCTCCTCTTGTACTTTCATGGACTTTCACAACAACTGGTATTAGAGCACAAATTCTGCTCGTTCACAGAAATACTATTCACTATCGGTAGTACTATACTCAGTGAAAAAATAAAAATGTTCGGAGTAAAATACGAGGTAGCAAAATTTAACGGAGATAACGGTTTCTCAACATGGCAAAGAAGGATGAGGGATTTACTCATCCAACAAGGATTACACAAGGTACTAGATGCTGATGCCAAAAAGCCCGATACCATGAAAGGTGAGGATTGGGCTGACTTGGATGAAAGAGCTGCTAGTGCAATCAAGTTGCACTTATCAGATGATGTGGTAAATAACATCATTGATGAAGACACCGCACATGGAATTTGGACAAGGTTAGAAAGCCTATACATGTACAAAACGTTGACAAATAAATTGTACGTGAAGAAGCAGCTATACGCCCTACACATGGGTGAATGTACGATTTTTTTGTCATATTTAAATGTGTTTAACGGACTAATGACACAACTCGCCAATATTGGAGTGAAAATCGAGGAAGAAGATAAAGCCATCTTACTATTGAACTCGTTGCCATCTTCATATGATAATCTGGAAATAACCATCCTGCACGGTAACACTATTATTGAGTTGAAAGATGTCACATCGGCTCTTCTACTCAATGAGAAGATGAGAAAGAAGCCTGAAAATCAAGGACATGCTCTCATCACAGAAGCCAGAGGCAGGAATTATCAAAGAAGTCCGAGCAACTATGGTAGATCTGGAGGTCGTGGGAAGTCCAAGAACCGATCCAAATCCAAAGCCAGAAATTGCTACAATTACGATCAACCAGGTCGCTTCAAAAGAGATTGCCCAAATCTAACAAAGGGAAAATGTGAAACCAGTGGCCAGAAGAACGACGACAACACAACCGCCGTGGTACAAAACAATGATAATGTTGTTCTCTTCATAAATGACGAAGAGGAATGAATGCATTTGGCAGGCCTAGAGTCGGAATGGGTGGTTGACACATCAGAATCTCACCATGCCACACCGATAAGAGGTCTTTTTTGCAGATATGTAGCAGGTGATTTCGGCACTGTGAGAATGAGTAACACGAGTTACTCAAAGATTGCGGGGATTGGTGACATTTGTATCAAGACAAATGTCGGATGCACATTGGTTCTAAAATATGTGCGGCATGTACCGGATTTGCGGATGAATTTGATCTCGGGAATTGCTTTAGACCGAGATGGATACGAGAACTATTTTACAAATCAAAAGGGGAGACTCACCAAGGGATCATTGGTGATTTCAAAGGGAGTTTCTCGTGACACGTTGTACATGAAAAATGCAGTAATATACCGAGGTGAATTGAACGCGACACAAGATGAGATGTCTGCAGATTTGTGGCACAAAATGATGGGTCATATGAGCGAGAAGGGATTGGAGATTCTTGCCAGGAAATCACTCATTTCTTATGCAAAAGGTACACCGGTAAAACCTTGTGACTACTGTTTATTTGGTAAGCAGCATAGAGTCTCATTTCAGACATCGTCTGAAAGAAAATTGAATATACTTGATTTGGTATATTCTGATGTTTGTGGTCCAATGGAAATTAAATCGATGGGCGGTAACAAATATTTTGTTACTTTTATTGATGATGCTTCACGTAAATTGTGGGTTTACATCTTGAAATCCAAAGATCAGGTGTTTAAAGTTTTCCAGAAGTTTCATGCTTTGGTGGAAAGGGAGACAGGTCGAAAGCTAAAGCGTCTCCGAAGTGACAATGGAGGTGAGTACACTTCAAGAGAATTTGAAGAGTACTGTTCAAGTCATGGGATCAGACATGAAAAGACAGTTCCTGGAAGCCCACAGCACAATCGCGTAACCGAGAGGATGAACCGCACTATTGTAGAGAAGGTGAGAAGCATGCTCAAAATGGCCAAACTGCCTAAATCATTCTGGGGTGAAGCAGTTCAGACAGGCTGTTACCTGATTTATAGGAGTCCATCAGTTCCATTGGAGTTTGAAACCCAGAGAGTGTTTGGACCAACAAGGAGGTGTCCTACTCACATCTAAAAGTGTTCGGTTGCAGAGATTTTGCACATGTACCAAAGGAGCAGAGAACAAAGCTGGATGATAAATCCGTTCCTTGCATATTCATCGGATATGGAGATGAAGAGTTCGGGTACTGATTGTGGGATCCTGTAAAGAATAAAGTTATTAGAAGCAGAGATGTAATCTTCCGAGAAAGTGAAGTTGGAGTTGTAGATGATTAGTCAGAGAAGACAAAGAATGGTATAATCCCTAACCTTGTTACTATTCCTTATTCTTCTAACTATCCCACAAGTGCAGAAAGTATGACCGACGAGGTTTCCAAGCAAGGGGAGCAACCTGGTGAGGTTACTGAGAAGGGAGAGCAACTTGATGATGATGTCGAGCAAGTGGAGTATCCCACTCAGGAAGAAGCAAACCTCAACCTCCGAGGAGATCAGAGAGTCCAAGGGTAGAGTCATGCAGGTACCCTTCCACGGAGTATGTACAAGTGATGAGGGGGAGCCAGAAAGTATTAAGGAAGTATTGTCCCATCCAGAAAAGAACCAGTGGATGAAAGCTATGCAAGAAGAGATGGAATCTCTACAGAAAAATGGCACGTTCAAGCTGGTTGAAATTCCAAAGGGTAAAAGACCACTCAAATGTAAGTGGGTCTTTAAACTCAAGAAAGATGGAAATGGCAAGTTGGTCAATTATAAAGCTCAATTGGTGGTTAAAGGCTTCGAATAGAAGAAAGGTATTGATTTTGATGAAATTTTCTCACCTGTTATGAAAATGACTTCTATTCGTACAATCTTGAGCTTAGCAGCTAGCCTAGATCTTGAAGTGGAATAGTTGGATGTGAAAACTGCTTTCCTTCACGGAGATTTGGAAGAGGAGATCTATATGGAGCAGCCAGAAGGATTTGAAGTAGTTGCAAGGAAACACATGGTGTGCAAACTGAATAAGAGTCTTTATGGGTTGAAGCAGGCACTAAGGCAGTGGTACAAGAAGTTAGAATTATTCATGAAAACTCAAACTTACATAAAGACATATTCTGATCCATGTGTATACTTCAAAAGATTTTCTGATAACAAATTTGTTATATTATTGTTGTATGTGGATGACATGTTGATTGTAGGACAAGACAAAGAGCTGATTGCAAAGTTGAAGGGAGATTTGTCCAAGTCATTTGATATGAAGGACTTGGGCCCAGCACAACAAAATTTTGGGAATGAAGATAGTTCGAGATCGAACAAGCAAAAAGTTGTGGCTGTCCCAGGAGAAGTACATTGAACGTGTACTGGAACGCTTCAACATGAAGAATGCTAAGCCAGTCAGCACACCTCTTGCTAGTCATCTAAAGTTGAGCAAGAAGATGTGTCCTACAACAGTGGAAGAGAAAGGGAACATGGCCAGAGTTCCTTATTCTTCAGCAGTCGGAAGCTTGATGTATGAAATGGTATGTACTAGACCTGATATTGCTCATGTAGTTGGTGTTGTTAGCAGGTTCCTTGAAAATCCTGGAAAGGAACATTGGGAAGCAGTCAAGTGGATACTCAGGTACCTAAGAGGTACTATTGGAGATTGCTTGTGTTTTGGAGGATCTGATCCAATCTTAAAGGGCTACACAGATTTCTGATATGGCAGGTGATATTGAAAATCGTAACTCTACTACTGGATACCTGTTCACATTTTCAGGGGGAGCTATATCATAGCAGTCAAAGTTGCAGAAATGTGTCGCACTCTCTACAACTGAAGCAGAGTATATTGCCGCTACTAAAGCTGGCAAGGAGATGGTATGGCTGAAACGATTTCTTCAAGAACTTGAATTGCACCAGAAGGAATATATAGTCTATTGTGACAGCCAAAGTGCAATAGACTTGAGCAAAAACGCCATGTATCATGCAAGAACAAAGCATATCGACGTGCGATATCACTGGATTAGGTGGTACCGAGAGACAAGTTCGAGCTATGAAAAGAACTTGTCGGCATGCACTCATACTAGAAACTTCGGTGTTGCCTCCTTCAGGTGAATGGTACTGGAGGAGGATATTGTGGGGTCCATCCCCATTAAATAATGATACTAAATCTGGATTTGGTTGAGGGAAATCAGGTGATATTTCAAATGTCAAGATTTGTAGGCTGTGGAATTTAAGCTACAGGATTTGCAAATCTGCAGAAGAAGAAATGTCAAATATAGCAGGCGTGAGAAAGTGAGGTTCCGCATATAAAAGGAGAGCTTCTGCTCTCATTTTAATACACCCAACAACAGAGAAAGAAAGAGTGAGGCATTACAGTGTATGAAAAATAGTCTGTGAGAAAAATAGAGAGTGAATGATATTGTAGTGAGGTAAGAATATCAAAAGAGAGTTATTTCTTTGGAGTGTTGTAGTGGTCTTTGGAGTATTTTACTCGGACCTACAAAGTGTAAAATTTCTTGCTATAGTGATATAAGTTGCTCCTCTCGTGGTCGTGATTTTTTCCCTTATTCACAAGAGTTTTTCGCGTAAAAATCTTGATGTCAGTGTCATTCTTTTATTATTGTTGATTATCGTATTTTAGTGTTACGTTATTATTCCGCTTTTATTACTGTGAATATTATTTCTGTGAGGGGTTTTATTCTCAACAAATGTGGAATCAAAAAACGCCAAATACCTCCACTTCACAGTCAGCCGAGTGAACGGAAAACGCCATGAGGTGGACCTCGAACAAGGGTTTGGCTTGAGAGACTTGAGCGGAGACGATTGAGCATGGTTTTATTTTCTTCTCTTTTTTTTTCTTCTTTTTGGCAGGATAAAGGGTCAATTATTCCCCTGAACTTTTCGTAATAGGACAACTTTGTCCTCCGTTTTAGATAAAAACACGAAATTACACTATATGGACCTTTTAAAAATTTTGACCCCAACAAGGATAATCTTTGAAGAATAGCCTTCATTCAGAATTATGAGAAGTGCTCCTGGGCAATCACCAGAATTTTTCCATATGAAAAAGTTTCTAGCGATTGCTATATTTGTGACAAATCTTGGTGATCATTATATGAAAAAATTTGACGATTGTTAAGATTGCCTCCCAAAACTATGGCGAAGGTTATTTTTTCAAGACATTAATCGGCGGCACCGAATGATCTTACTTGTGCAGATCACCCAATAAAAAATGATCAATGCCCTTGGACTATCCAAATAGAACATTTGTTCTCTTTTTTGTATTTTCGGACCAAATGTTTGAGATGAAAATTTAGAAAGGTTGGTCATGTAATATCACATTGTTTAAAGCTCGTTAAGAAGTTTAGCGCTCGCTAATTACATTATTTTGTATGTAAATAATAGCTGCTGATAAAATATACGTATATTTGAGAGCAGGAACCGTAATCAGAGGTGAGTTTTATGGGTTCAACCTATAAAGTTTTTAGCATTAAACTCATTGTATTTTTAAAGTTATGAGTTCATATTGTTATATTATTAAAATTTTACACATAAATTTATGCTCTGCGCCAAAAGTACTGTGTTTAGTTGAACCCGATACCAATGCCTTGCATCCGCCTCGACCGTAATGCGAAGACTTAGAAGTGTCAACCTATGGAGAAGGAACCAAGCCAAACTCCTAGGACCTCTCTCGCCAAGGTCTCGTGTTGGCAAGAAAGCCTAAGTAAGTGTTGGCAAGACCTCTCTCGCCTTACCTGCGTTGTTGGGCCGTAAGTTTGCACGGACGGGAGAGAAGAATACAAAGGATATTTGATTAGGGCTTTGTAGATAATGGAAGGAGACTTGGCCAAGAAAGCTAATCTGCTACTCCCTCTGTTCTAGTTTATTTGAACTTATTTCCTATTTAGTCCGTTAAAAAAAATGATCTCTTTTTAAATTTGGTAACAATTTAGCTTAAACTTACAATTCTACCCTCAATGAAAACTTTTATAATCACACAAATACTCTGGGCCCCTTTTTGACTTATTTAGTACCACATATTCTAAAAGTCTTTATTTTTTCTTAAACTCCGTGCTCAGTCAAACAAGTTGATATAAATTGAATGGAGGGAGTATACAAGATAAGTAACATTTTAATAATGTTTTGGTATAACTACAACTCATTAATACTAGCCCTAACAACTACAAACATAACAATTTTTTAGAATCTCAATAACTCTTAGATATAAAGATTTTCAAGATTTATCTTCAAAGATAATTTCACAACTTAATTAATCTTTATAAATTGTGTACAAATGAGTATTTATAGATGATTCGGAGTAGACTCAGCTTTAAGTAAAATACTGATTGAACCTCATAATGGATCTTATAAAATGGTGAATTTAGGATTAAAAAGTGATGTTAGATATTGGATCCAGGTATCGGGTCGTTCTATGTGGGCTGACCCAACCTATTTGAAAAAGAAAGAACTTTAAAAGGGAACTGGTTTAAAATAATTTCTTCGGAGAAGTTACTATAGTTTAAATGTAGCGGGAGTAGTTCTTCTCTTTCTAAACATGATATTTCTTCTTCTTCAAAGAGATAATAGAAGAAAGAGTAACACAGTAAATCAAAACTTCTTTCTCGTCTTCTTTCTAATCAACATCAAAAGATATTTAATTTTGTGGTAATTTTGCTTTGTTTCTAAGAGAAATAAAGATGATTTTCGAGCAATTTCTAGGTTGAAATTTGATTCCGCTGTGTTAACAGGTACAAATTCATGTCGTTATTACTGTGTTGTTCTTTCAATGGCATCAGAGCCGCGTTAATTGCTTCCTAGTCAAAATTTTCTATGTTAAATATATATTTATTAACTATGACTGAGAATATCTACACTGTTAACAGTGATTTGGTGTGGAAGAGTAGTGAAACAAAGAACTGCAATAAAACCTGTTACTGTTGAATTGGACATTTTTATATACTGGTTTTGATAAATTACAGTCTTCAAAATATTTTTAAAGAAATAATACGGCGCACTAGATGCCTAACCTTTCACGATCGGTGTGAAATTGCAGTAACTTTTATATTATATATATATCATGACCGTCACACTTTCCTTTTTTCCCGAAAAGGGGATAGTGAGCTTTTTCCAATTTTAAGTGACATAATCGAAATGAGATTTTTTTATTTAATTTATTTCAGAACCGTCACTTGGAATAATTTATGGTGTTCTAAGTCATCTTTTTATTGAATTTCTTATCAAAAGAAAGATTTGATTCCTAATTCATGGTCTACGAAACAAAAGACTGGGTAAAGAATTCTGTTGATCGGAGAAGGTGTAAGGCACCCCTCGAGTTCCGTGGTTTTAACACGGTCGCTTTATTGACTAATGTAAGGCTTAAATCAATTTTGTAGCTATTCTTGTATTTTATTGATTATTGATTATGGCTTATTTATTACCACTTAACTAGCAGAACACACACAAGGTACTTCTTTGAAATTAAATGTTGAACCAAGGTACGAAATGTACACATGGTTATAACATAATTATTTTAATTCTAAAGGCATCGAGCGCGGAACGCGCACATGATCATTTTATTATTTAAGCATATCAATCCAAGGTTCGGGTATAAACACATGGGCTAATTGAAAGCACATCTAAAGTTTTATAGCGTATTGAGTATTTCACTTATTTTGTCTCTTTTAGATTCGAGATATTAATTGTACATTTTATCATTTATTGCAACTAGTCTTGAAATAGTTCATGGCTCATTTCTCTCCGTCACAATTATTCCTTTATCCTAATTCCCCTTTTTATAGCGAGCTTGAATTAATTGGCAACTCGCATTTATCTGTTAATAGGCCTTACAATGTGTCTAGATCCAATTAGTTATATTCTCTCTTGAATCTATTTTCGATGGAAATGTTAAAGAAATATATTCCACATTTTAATATGAAACATTCGATTAATTTAAAGGAAAATAATTATGATAATAAAAAGAAATTATTCAAATGAAGTTCATAAAATTAAGATAAACTCATGAAAATGCCAATTTATTCTTCAACGGTGAAACAAAGAAGAAGTTCATATCCATAGACTAATTTAAGATAGCTAATCATAATACTAAAATTAACTTATAGTGAAGTTAAGGACATAGAGAAATTAATACAATTAACAATTTTTTTTTAAGGTGTCCCTACTGATATTAACACCTGAAATTTTTTAGTTTTTATGGCTAATTAATTAACAGTTGTAAACATATACTCAAAGAAGAAAAACTTTTTCTTTTATAAAGAAACTTACTACAATCTTATAAGGAAAAATTTATTCTAGTTTATCGTCTATCCACAAGAATGATTGGAAAAAAAGTTAACTCATTTCTAATAAACCTCATCGCACAATTTTGTGCAATCTTAACTGACCATTTAAGTACAATTAGGCAAATATTTATAGCATCACCATCGTCATATTAGTCTTGAGCTCTTATGATATTTTTTAAGTCTTTCACTAAATTAACTAAATGATAATACTGATTCAGAAGCATATGCCCAAAAGGAAAATAACAGATTAAGGAAATAAAATACTAATAAAAGAAACCAAATCCTATATTTATTCAAAGAATATCTAAAAAATAATAGTGAAGAAGGATGAAATCAAAACCTTAGCAAAAGAGTTTCAGTAATGCAAGAAAGAGAACCAGTACAATTCTAATCCAATACCGAAACTCAAGCCGTACAAAGTAACAACAACGTCGAATCCGAACCCACGAACGGAAACTCGACCTCCTAATCACAAGAGAATCTCTCAAACTTTTATCTAGAAAAAAAAAAAACTCTCTTTCCTTTTGTTTTTAAATCTTCTTTGTTTGTTTTTGTTTTCACTTTTCCCCTTCTTTTGTTTTCTCATTCAAAGATTTTCCCTTCTTTTCCTTTTCTTTTTTCGTTGTTCTGACCCCTTGTCAGACTTCCTCTCTTTTTCCCTTTTTATCTTTTGGTTTCTAATCGTTCTTTCCTTTCGTTCTTTTATCTTTTTCCTGTTTCGACTTCCGTCTCTTTTCCTCTCCTTTTTTTTCTTCTTTTTTCTTTTTCTGTCTTTTGGTTGTTCTCCGTCAGTTTTTCCTCCTTTTCCTTTTTGTGCTCTTCTTATTTTCTACATATATATATATATATATATATATATATTGTGTGTATATCAGATTAGATAGAAGGGATAGTTAGGATATAGGGAGTTGGAATGTGAAGGGTGGATGTGTGAGTATGTGTGCGCGATGTGAGAGAAAGATATAAAAGGTAAGGGAGTGGGTGAGAAGCGAAGGTAAGGGAGTAGGTGAGAAGCGAGGGGTTTGAGGGAAACATGGTGTAATGGGAGTGTTACTTTTTAGTATTATTATATATATATATATATATATATATTTTTTTTTTTTTTCTTCATAAAAAGGCAGAATACATCGGCAGCCCCTTAGAGTTTTTCTCACTTTTAACTTACACACTCTATCTTAAATCCGTTCCATTTGAGCACTTCAACCGAATATTAACTGTGTCATTTAGACACAAAATTGATAAGCAGTTAAACACAAAAAATACGTGTAATTCACACGCCAGGATAACAAATAAGATGGAGACACGTGGATTTAACTTAAATAAATAAATAAAAATTTTGAAAAAATAAAAAATTAAAAGAAAAACCAGAACCCCAACCCCCCTTTCGTCATCTTCCTCATGACTCCCCCTCACTTCCGTATTCTTATGCCAAAAAGGAAAAAAACGGGGCAACCATGTTCTTCTTCACAAAACTCACTCCTGCCATCATCCTTCTTCCTCCTAATATCCACCCCCCAACCCTCTACAACACTAACAACAAGCATAAAACATAGAAATCAACTAGTGTCAATTTTTCTGTCATGGAATATTAATCCCAAATTACTGAAAAATAAATCCACCAACAACGAACATTAGTAGTTTAATTTGTTTTCAATGGCCAAATCTAGACCTTCCAGAGATACTCATGTCGCTTGGATTGGATCTGCAATGAAGGTTTTAGTGATGCCCCAAAGTAAAAGCACTAATCCAGCAAGCTCGTCGGTGCCGGAACCTACGTGTTTCAGATTCGAAGAAATTGTTCAAAAAAAATTATGGTATCTGAGTGGAGATGTGTAAAAATTGTGTGGAAATCACGAACGACTTGCAAATTGAATTTGAGTTGATAGACTTATATTTCTGCTGCTCACGCGCTCAAATGCAGTGATATTTACGTTATATGCCATGTCAGTCGGACGTGTTAAACTGGTGCAATAAAAGTATAGTAAAAGTATTTCGTTGAAAAATGGCTTAGTTGAGGTGTTCAAGTGGAATTTCTTTGGTAGTTTAAGTGTCTGTCTATGTATTCTGCCAAATAAAAATGAAGGTAAAATATCTACACACACACACACACACACACACACACACACACAC
>ML345821.1:0-10357 GCA_005239505.1 Nicotiana paniculata | reverse complement strand
TTTGCTCAAATAATAGATTGCTTGTTCCTTTTGCCTGTGGCATCATATTGACCCAGAACACAATCAAAGGAACTATCCATTACTGACAAATATAAAATAGAGGCCTACCAGGTTCCGGCGGAACCAAAACAGGGGGATTTGACAAATATTCTTTGATCTTATCAAAAGCTTCTTGGCACTCATCCGTCCACTTGACATCGACGTTCTTTTTCGACAACTTGAAAATAGGATCGCATGTGGTTGTAAGCTGCGCAATGAAACTGCTGATGTAGTTCAACCTCCCGAGTAAACTCATGACTTCTTTTTTATTCTTTGGGGGAGGCAGCTCTCGAATGGTCTTTATCTTTGAGGGATCCAACTCAATGCCTCTTCGACTAACTATCCCAAAAGCTTTNACTCATCTGTCCACTTGATAGCGGCGTTCTTTTTCAACAACTTGAAAATAGGCTCACATGTGGTTGTAAGCTGCGCAATGAACCTGCTGATGTAGTTCAACCTCCCGAGTAAACTCATGACTTCTTTTTTATTCTTTGGGGAAGGAAGCTCTCGAATGGTCTTTATCTTTGATGGATCCAACTCAATGCCCCTTCGACTAACTATAAAACCCAAAAGCTTCCCAGAAGGAACTCCAAATGCACATTTGGCTGGATTAAGTTTGAGATTGTATCTTCGTAGCCTTTCAAAGAACATTTTCAAGTCTTACACATGGTCATCTTGTGTTCTCGACTGAATGATCACATCATCAACATACACTTCAATCTCCTTGTGCATCATGTCATGGAATATGATAGTCATGACCCTCATGTAAGTTTCCCCGTCATTATTCAAACCAAATGGCATGACCCTATAACAATAAGTTCCCCATGGAGTTGTGAAGGCGGTCTTTTCTGCATCTTCTTCATCCATCAGAATTTGGTGATATCCGGCGTAACAATCCACAAAAGATTGGATCTCATGTTTAGCACAATTGTCAACAAGTATATGAATGTTGGGTAATGGAAAAGTTGTCTTTTGGACTTGCATTGTTTAAATCCCTATAGTCAACACAAACTCTGATTTCCCATCCTTTTTCGGCACTGGCACAACATTTGCTAACCATAGAGTGTATCGGACGACCCTGATCACGTTTGCACTTAATTGCTTCGTGATTTCTTCTTTAATATTATCACTCATGTGTGTCTTAAACTTCCTTTGTTTTTGCTGGATTGGTGGAAAATTAGGATATGTGGGAAGCTTATGAACCACTAAATCGGCACTCAAACCCGGCATGTCATCATACGACCAAGCAAATACATCTCTGTACTCGAACAAAACTTGAATTATGTCATTTATCGTCTTTTTTTCAGTATGAATGCTTATTTTTATTTCTCTAGTTTCTTCAGGACTTTCCAGGTTAATTGTCTCAGTTTCAATTAAGTTAGGCTTAGGCTTATTCTCAAATTGATCCAATTTCTTTTTTATTTCCTTAAAAGCCTCATCTTCATCATACTCAACTTCTTGATTCATTATTTCGATATTGGA
Source organism: Nicotiana paniculata (assembly GCA_005239505.1). NCBI lineage: Eukaryota > Viridiplantae > Streptophyta > Magnoliopsida > Solanales > Solanaceae > Nicotiana > Nicotiana paniculata. Next base: position 8,836 of record ML345821.1, on the reverse strand, counting down.
CAAATTTTTAAGATCTGGGCATGAATTCCGCGTGCATGTCATGTTTTTAAAGCCAGCATTAACAGAACTGAAAATGATAAGAAATTAAACAAAAATTAGGGGAAAGAAAAGAAAAAATTTTACTATGAAACTGGAACTTCATTTCATTGAATTTGAAAAGATAGAAGGATTAACATCAAAGCAAAGCAATTAAACTAAAATATCTGAATTACAACCCTTAAAATAATCCAGATACAGAAAAAGCAGCAAAACAGACTACCACGACTCCTTCCTGATGGGACGAGGAGTTGCTTCCCAGTTGTTGAGCGAGGTATCTGTACCAATCAGCTGAACATTTGCACGACTAGGGCCCTCACCAACTTGAACCATATTGATCTCGTAGACATCTCCTTGAGACTCTGGAAAATTTCATCAATGTTATCCTGAGTAGAAGGATTTTGGGCTTCTTCAAATTGCGGCTAGACAAAAGAGTAGGTAATGTGAGGGATTGGTTTGGACAAATTCCAACCATTCTTTTTGCGGGCCTTGGCTCTGTCTATATCAACCGAAGTTGGTTTAAAACCCAAACCTAAGGTATCTTTCTTCAAAAATGGAGCAATATGGTTCACAATTCCCTACAGAGATGATCCTAATCCTTTTCCTGGTTCATAACCGTTCCTTAACAACAGCGAAGCTACCATCATAGATGTGGCTGGCAGATGGGGATGCTGAATTGGTTTTCCTTCTTCCACTTGGTCCACCTCAATCACCTCAAATGCTTGATATATGAGGGATTCACATCCTTCCTTGGCCTCGATACATGGAATGGACGGGTCTTTGTAAACTGACGAGTCGTCTTCCCATGAACAACAATTTATTGCCTATCATACTCGAATTTGACCATTTGATGTAGGGTGGACGGTACAGCTCTAGCCATATGGATCCACGACCTTCCCAGAAGAAAATTATAGGAAGTTTTCATATCCAACACTTGAAAGGCAATGTTAAAATCAACCGGGCCGATTGTCAGGGTGAGTTCGTTTTCCCCAATAGTGTCTCTTATTGAACCATCCAAAGCTCTGATGCTGACATTACTAGTTCAGATTCTTTTAGTGTTAATGTTCAGCTCTTGTAGAGTAGAAAGAGGGCATAAGATGGCATTCACATTTGACCATAAGATGCAAAGTTCTATTGTGCCCAGCCCCTTCCTTAGGCAAATCATCATCGCTGAAAGTAATTCTATTTACTTCAAAGAATCTTTCAGCCATTTTTACCAGCTGATTCACCGTTGTCTTTTTTTAGACATATGCCTCGTTCAGAGTTTTGATCAACACACAACGATGTTCTTCTGAGTGCAAAAACAGAGATAACAAAGAAATCTGAGCAATGGTTTTCCTAAGTTGGTCAATGATTGAGTAGTCTCGCATTTTCATCTTCTTAAGGAATTCCTCTGCTTCTTTTCTGCAACGGGTTCTTTTTACTGGCAAGTGACTTTCCCTGGCTTGATTAGCTTTTCTCAATTCCTCTGGTGAATAGCACTTTCCAGAGCGGGTCAAGCCCCCCATTTCATCTGCTTCTTCAACTATCTCTTTTCCTTTGTATGTCATGACAGTTTTGTTATAATTCCANGGATGTAAAGTTTTGGCCCACCCAATTGAACCTCAACCTTTTTTGTGCTTCCAGGGACATAAAGAATCATTTTTTCAGAACCTGCCAAGTTCAAACTAGAACTCGTACCTTTCACAATCAACAGTGCCAAATGCGGCGGGCTTACTGTCACTTTTGGTTCTTGTGCTATGGTTCCAACAGCCATCTCTGTCTTTCCAGATTGCTTATAATCCCGATCATCACAAATCATCCCAATAAAATGTGTATTATCATGAGTTGGGAGCGGATTGTTTGTGATATTAGGAGTATCCTCATTATTTGTTACCACAATTGCCTTTGATTCAATCAAATTTTCAATGGCTTTCTTTAATGTCCAACAATTTTCGGTACTATGACCCTGGGTGTTAGAGTGATACTCACATCTTGCATTTGAGTCAAAACCTTTTGAATATGGATTCACATAATGCGGCATGATATGTTCAATCAACTTCAGATGCATCAACTTTCGAAATAGGCTTGTATACGATTATCCAATTGGGGTGAACTCTTTATTTGGCTCCTGTTCTCTCATAAATTCCGGTCGGGGACGAAGATTATATGGTTCCTAAAAATTCGGGCGCAATTGACGAGAGCCTTGTGGAATCGGTGCCCGCCATTGTTGGTGATTGGGAGGCCTAGCATAAGCCTGGGCGTTGAACACTGTGTATTGTTGCGGGGGAACTGAGTACCGGGGACCCTGAGGTGGATAGTAATGTTGAGAGTTCGATTGTCCTTGTTGGAATTGCACATAAGAAGGAACTATTCCTCTTTGAACTCTCCCGAACCCAGATGCCATCATGGATCCTTCCTCTTTCTTTTTCCGATTTTCGAAACTGCCTGACCCGCTTTGAATTGCTTGCGTGGTCGCCTTAAGGGCTGCCTGACTCACAATTTTGCCCGATTTCATGCCATTCTCAACTATTTCCCCGATCTTATTCGCCTCAGCAAAAGTTTAAACAATGGCGGCTAACATATAATGGAGGTAATCATGATCCTGAGTTTGTAGAAAATAGTCAATAATTTCTACCTCTTTCATTGGTGGTTTGACCCTAGCAGCATACTCTCTCCACTTGATTGCATATTCTCTGAAGCTTTATGTTGGTTTCTTCTTTATGTTGACGAGAGAGGAACGGTGTGGCACTATATCAATATTTTACTGAAACTGTTGGACAAAATCTTGAGCCATGTCGTTCCACACATGCCAGTGAGAGATGTCTTGATCTATGAACCACTCTGAAGCAATTCCTGTCAAACTTTCCCCAAAATAAGTCATGAGTAATTCTTCTTTGCCTCCTGCTCCCCTTAATTGGTTACAATACCTCTTCAAATGTGCAACAGGATCACCATGTCCGTCGTACTTGTCAAACTTGGGGGTCTGGAAACTGGGTGGCAAATGGACATGGGGGAACATGCATAGATCGTTAAATGAAACACTCTTGTGTCCTCTCAAACCCTGTATGTTTCTCATGGATTGTTCCAAGCTCTTCATTTTTGTAGTCATTTCCTCTTGTTCCATATTCTTGTCAAGATTTTCGATCTCAACTGGGAACATGTTCGGAGGAGTATGCTTTTATGAATCTGGAACCTTGAAAGTCAGTTCTAGAGAGTAATGTTGGGCATCATGAGCATTCAGTTGTGGATCATTGTTGGACTTTTGAGCAAGAGTCGGTTGAGGGACAGAAAAGGTATGGATGATGTGTGGCTAGAATTCATGGTTTAACGCATTATGTGTCTTATAGTTTATGTGCATTAATGATAAAAATACACTTCGTATGTGCATAATGGAGTCTATTTCTTGTGTAGGTGAAGTGGAGATGGAAGTCGAGCTAATGGATGCGTAAACGTCAAAAATACGCTCAAAAGTCAAAAAGGAGTGAACCCGGCTATACTAGGCTTAAGCCTGGTCATACCAGGCTTTAGCCTGGCGTTTGGGCTATAAAGCCTGGTAGGACCAGGCGTTTGGGGGTGTTTGGGCCATAAAGCCAGGCCTGGCCAGGCGTTAGCCAGGCGTTTGGCCTGTAACGCCTGGTCCCTGGTCCGGACCAGTCCGAGTTTTGAACATTTTAAGTGTTTCCCGATTTGACTAGAAGTATCCTACACATTTAGGGTTTGTCCCAAATATATAAATAGACCCAAAAACACAACTTTGAAGGGAGATTCCATTAGAGACAAGAGAATCCTTGTGGAATACTACTCAGCAAAGCAAAACATTAATTTTTACATCCTTTATTCATTACTTTGTAGTTTAATTATGCAAGTTATTTTGGAGTTAATTATTATGAGCATGGTTAGATAATTCCTTTAATCTAGGGTTATGGTGGAACCCGTTGGGGGATGAACTTATTGTGATATTAATATAGCTTTGATTGGTTGATTAAACTCTATTTGTTCAACTACGTTCTTGTTGTAGTTGATTGAAGGGCCCTCAATTAGCTGTTCCTATTTATTATGTATCTACTTGAGAGAGAGTGCATATTTAGGTAGTTGTTTGAACAACATCACTCCCGAAGTATAGACGAAAGTCATAACCGAGGGTTTAGAAATTGGATTAGAAATAACGATACTTCAGGTGCAATCTAAAGTGAACTTTAATGCAATCTAGCTAGCGTACCTTGAGAGAGTGCGTCTAGTAAATTATCATAATTACTTGAGAGAGATTTATGGTAGATAGAGTGTTCATGATTGATAGAGACAACTAATCAAACTATAAGAAGTATCTGAGAAGGAAGTTCACCGACGGGGGAAATCATAACCTTAGACCTTTATTATAATTGTTTACATCATATTGTTAGTTAATTATTAGTTTATTAATATTGTCAGTAGAAATAGTAAAACATCACCAATTGATATTCAAAAGTCTTGAGAAAATTGATTAAGTAAAAGGTTCGTATTCTGACGGCTTGATTGATACGTAAATTCTCTGTGGGATCGACTCTGGGCGTAATACCCCGGATTATATTTGCAGCGCCCGTTTAGTCTTTCTATAAGACATAGTTGAGCGTGATCAAAATTGGCATCGTTGCCGGGGAATTAACGGTGTTATCAATTGGAGTTGAAAGAAATACAAAATTCTGAAATATAGTCAATTTTCTTCAATTTTCATTTATACATTGAAAGTTTAACGTTTGCTAACTTGGTTGTACAGGTGCATGCCTAGAAACTCATCGAGAACTGGTGAAGTAGTTGAAGCCTTATCATACCCCGAGAAAGTTTTTAAGTCCCTAAACTGGGCCAACCAAAAAAGCAAACAACAACCATCAATTGAACAACTTGAACCTGACATGGAAGATCCAAACAACAGGAACAACAATGGGGATGATGTGGTAGACCTAGTTGCGCAAATAGGGGCAGAGGCTCCTTTATATGACTAGGCACAACCCACAACAGAGAATTTGGCCACTGCAATATTAGTCCCTCAAATACAGGCTGAATCTTTCCAGATTACAAATAATATGCTGCATTTGTTGCAGAACAAGGGGCTATTTTCAGGGTCATAAATCGAAGACCCCCAACAACATTTGAAGAACTTCCTGTCAATTTGCAAAACACAGAGGCAGCCAAACGTCACTCAGGAGGCAATAAAACTGTTGTTGTTTCCATCCTCAGTGACTGGAGCTGCCCAGACTTGGATAAACTCACTCCCCATCAATTCCATTACCACATGGGAGGAGTTAGTTAAGCAGTTCATGAAAAAGTTTCATCCACCCAACAAGACTGCTCAACAAATTGATGAAATCTTGAGCTTCAGACAGAAACCAGTTGAAACATTGCAGGAGACATGCGGACGATTTAAGGGAATGCTGATTATCTGTCCATATCATGGTATTCCGGAGTAGATGTTGGGGCAACATTTTTATATGGGTCTGGCTGATATTGTTAAGGCAAATGTTGATGCTTCAGCTGGTGGAGCATTCTTGAGAAAATCGTGGAGAGAAAGTCAAATCTTACTTGATAAAACGGCGCAGAATTCAGGATGGACAACCAGGAATGCACCCATTACTCCTGTAGTTCACTCAGTGCTATTCGGTCCATCCAATACTATTGCAGAGAACGTGGCCACTTTGATAACACAAATGAGCATACTAACTAAGAAGGTGGAGGAATCTGGGCAAAAGCAGCAGGTATACATCGTTGATACAACCAATGGGGGCTTATGCACATCTTGCATTAGTCAACCATTTGGTAATCGGTGGAATGCAGAATGTGATCACCTTCCTTATCCAGAAAACATGAATTATGTGTCAAATTATGGAAGCCAGAGACAAGGGGCAGAACTGGGGTCAGCAAGTTCAACCATATAGACCACCTCACCAACAACAGAACAATGGAAATATGGGTGTAATGAGACCACAAGGTAATGACGAACCATATCAGAGGCCACAAGGTTATAACCATCAGAATCAACAACAAGCATACTACCCTCCTCAGAATCAACGGGAGGGAAGGCAAGAAGATGGGTTTTCCGAGTTAGAAGCTATGATGCAGCAGGTTATTGGGTCAAATGCCAAAATCAGTGAGAGAGTAGATGTACATGATGCAACTATTAAAAATATTGAAGTACAGTTGTGACAGATATCTATGGCAGTGAACAATCCTCCTCGTGGGACTTTACCTGCAGATACTCAGGTAAATCCTACGGACTAGGGCCCAAGACAGCTGATGGAAGTGACTCTCCACAATGGCAGAGACTTAGACTTGGAACTGGAGAGAGCTCGTGAAAGCAGACAGGCCGAGACACTGGTACCCATGCCGATTGAACTTGATGAATCAAAAAACTTAACCAAGGTAACAGTGCAACCTACTGAAGGAGAACCCTGTGCACAAAGTGAGACTGAAAAAGGAGTGGAGATAGCCCAGGAGCCGGTAGTTGAGGTGGTGGCTGAGAAATAAACATCCCAAATCACTGGGAAAAAGAGACCACCAGCTCCATTCCCTCAGAGGTTGGCCAAATACCAAAAGGATGAACAGTACAAAAAGTTCTTAGACATGCTAAAGCAAATACAAGTAAATATCCCATTGATTGATGCGTTGAAGGAAATTCCTGGCTATGCTAAAATGATGAAGGACTTGATGTCCAGAAAATTTGAATTCCAAGATCTGGCTACTGTCACCCTTACTCAGACTTGTAGTGCGGTGGTGACGCGTCTTATTGCTGAAAAGTTATCTGACCCAGGGAGTTTTACAATTCCTTGTACCATTGGAAACTTAGCTATCACCAAAGCTCTATGTGACTTGGGGGCCAACATTAATTTGATGTCGCTGGCCATATATAAAAGACTGGGGATTGGTAGAGCCAGACCAACTTCAATGTTATTGCAGCTATCTGACAAGACGGTAAAGAGACCATCAGGCATTCTGGACGATTTATTGGTGCAAGTGGGGAAGTTTGTATTCCCTGCTGATTTTGTGATGCTAGATTGTAAAGTGGATGAGGAAATTCCCATAATCTTGGGAAGGCCATTCTTGGCCACAGGCAAAGCCCTTATCGATTGTGAGACTGGTGAACTGAAGATGAGGCTCAATGATGAAGAAATCACGTTCAACGTGCAGAAGTCTACGAGGCGACCAAGTGAGTTCCTCAACTTCTCTCTTATTGATGCTGTGAACGTGATCCTAGAAAAAGATGATGCATCCCTGACTTTGGGGGACTCTTTGACTGAATGTTTGAAGAATCTAGATGATATGAACGGTGAAGAACTGGCAGACTGGGTGTTAGCACTTGAAGGAAAAAGGGTGTGGCCAAGGGCTCTCGAGTTTGAGTCATTACACTTAGAGAAAAGAGAGAACCCGCTGGCCAGGTCATCTGTTGAAGAACCACCCAGGTTGGAACTGAAATTAGAGGATGTCGATGTGGTATAAAAGATACTAGAGTTAACCAAGGACATTGATGATACATATTTTGTTGAATCTAGTGTCATTAGTGTTGAGGATGTTGGTACACACTCCAACCATTTTTTCACATTGTGTTTGGATGATGATATGAAAATAGAGTCATCCGAACCACCTGAGGAGCCAAGGAATAAAGAACAAGATGCCTACATTCTGGAATTCTTCTTGCCAGAAAGTCGGGAGTACAACTCATATAAAGTCCAAAAAGCGCAGATCACTACATTGTTTTATTGGGCCAGGCAGATTCGTTCCACCATCCCAGGAGCATGATCATAGAGCAGAATCAAAACTTGGTGTTCAATTCATAAGTTCAAAGTGGAGGCATATAGTGATTCAAGCATTTGTTTGAAGGAGCATGGTAAGCAAAACTAATGGAAAGGATGTCGACGCTACTTGAGCAGGGAGTTTCTTGCACCTTACTTTTATTTCTTGTTTTCTCTATATGTGTTGCACTGAGGACATTGCATGATTTAAGTGTGGGGTGTTGTACATATTTGTTGTGGTTTGTTGTGTTTAGTATGCTTCATTGTTAGTAGTTTTAGCTTTTCTTGTTAGTAATTTTTTTTTCTCTTCTTTCTTTTAAGTTTTGTAGCTTTTTCTGTAGTCTTTTTATTTTAGGTAGAACAAAACAAGAAAAAAAAATTTAGAAATATGTGGACTCTTCTCGACGATGGATCTCCTAGACAGTTCTCTTGAGGGAAGTAAGTCTAGAGAAAATACCAAAAAGATTTTTTTTTAGGTAGTGTAGTAACTCCTCCTTGGTTTTTCTTTGGACCACGATTCTTTTCCAAGGGTTTTTAATTGAACCGGGTGTAGGCAGTTTTTAATTTTTAGGAGTAGTAACCATATGGTTGAGAAATTAATTGCAGCAATATCTCGAAACTTTGTGATGCCTTGAGAAAAGTCAGTACGTTGGTTGTGACTCTTAGGCTCAATTTTTTGACTCTAGGATAAATACCTTAAATTGTGGATTTTTAAATTTGCTTAATTGCTTTGACTGTAGTGTCGTGATAGATCCAATCCTGAGTGAGTTATGTGCCATGTGTGTGTGAGGTTTGTATGTTATTCTGTGCATTGCATTTGATGTCTAGAACTTGCCCCGTGTGTGTGCAAAGCGAAATAGTAGTTTGTTCAGTCTTGGAAGTGATATAGGCATTTTTTTGTTGAGCCAGCGATGTATATTTTACCCGCCTAATTGTTATGTATCGTAGTTAACCCCGTTGAGCCTATAATCATGTTTCTTTGGCAACCACATAACAAGCCATATCCCTTTGTTTGAATCGATCATATATTTGAACCTTGTCACCTCTCGCAAGCACTG
>ML345816.1:0-33835 GCA_005239505.1 Nicotiana paniculata | reverse complement strand
GCAAATGGGGCCAACCTGGTTCAAGGTGGACTTCCAAGTGATAGATGTGCCAGCGTCCTACAATCTGTTATTGGGACGACCCTATATCCATGCTGCTCGGGCTGTAGCATCAATGCTACATCAGGCAGTGAAGTTCGAGTGGAACCACCAATAGGTGATTATTCATGGGGATGGTAGCAACCATATTTACAGTCGCCAGACCATCCTAGTGATTGAAGGAAGAAGGAAGCCAGGCGGAGAAACTTACCACCACAGGGTCAACACTATCGACAAAGACAAATGGTGGGATAGCAAGATCGCAAGTATGATGAATTAGCGAGGGTACAAGCCAGGTAAAGGGCTCGGCAAGAACCTTCAGGGGATCTCCAAACCTATCAAACTCAAGAAGCACGACACCACTTTCGGTTTGGGATACGAATACACTTGGGAAGAATTCAAAAACTGGTCGCCACCATGGAGCGGTCTTTATTAGCCTTTGGAGCAACCAATAACGCATTTAGAGCAGACCTTCCAACAAGCCGACATTATTTATGGATCGGACGAAGAAGAATCACTTGCAGCAATGAGGAACTTGTTTCTGGAGTACAGTGATATGGACTGCTGTGTTATTCTAGAGGAGGAGAGGGAGGAAGGCTCTTCCATACAGGCTGTGGGCAGAGGGACGTGCCTCAAGAATTAGACTGTCAAGACAACCAAAGCCCGACGAGCCTCGGGGTGGCAAGGCTAAAACAAGCATTATTCACTATTTTTCTTTACAAAATGATTTCCTTTTTCGCATTTTAATTCCTGCAATAAGATCTTCAATGTTCAAAACAATCGTTCAGTTTATCAAAAGCATTTTTAAAATTTTCTTATGAATTAATATTTAATGCTATCATTTTTCTCTCATTAATTTACCTATACAACATTACTATTACCTGTCTTGATGAACCGATGACTGTGGCATGCAACGAGACAACGCATCAAACAGACGTGGATTCAGAAGAAGATGACATACCTGACGATATTATCAAAGAAGTTGAGAATTTTGAGAACAGACCTAAGTCCAACCTGGACGAGACTGAAATCATCAACCTGGGAGATTCAGAAAACATCAAGGAAACACGAATCAACATTCATTTGTCGCCATTAGAAAAGAAAGAATAAGCAGAATTTTAAAGGAGCATGAGGACATATTCACCTGGTCATATGACGACATGACTGGTCTAAGTACGTCTATTGTGGCTCACAAATTGCCAACCAATCCAATGTGTCCACCGGTAAAACAAAAGCTCAGGAAGTTCAAACCGACATGAGTTAGAAAATCAAAGAAGAAGTCACCAAGCAGATCAACGCCAAGGTTCTCAGGTAGTTGAGTACCCGACATGGTTAGCCAACATTATGACAGTACCAAAGAAGGATGGGAAGGTCAGAGTTTGTGTCGACTACCGGGATCTCAACCGGGCTAATCCGAAAGATCACTTACCTTTGCCAAATATACATATCCTGATTGACAATTGCGCCAAGCATGAACTACAATCATTCGTGGATTGCTTCGCTGGTTATCATCAGATCTGGATGGATGAGGAAGATGCTGAGAACATGGCTTTTATTACGCCGTGGGGAGTGTACTATTACAAGATGATGCCATTCGGCCTGAAGAATGCAGGGGCCACCTACATGAGGACTATGACCACCATCTTCCACGACATGATTCACAAGGAGATCGAGGTATACGTGAATGATGTTATTATCAATTCTAGGAAATCCACTGACCACATGGAAGATTTGAGGAAGTTCTTCAAAAGGATGCGGAAATACAATCTGAAGCTGAACCCCGTGAAGTGTGCATTCGGGGTTCCTGCTGGAAAGTTACTCGGGTTCATTGTCAGCCGTCGAGGGATAGAATTGGATCCATAAAAGGTCAAATCCATTCAATAACTACCACCTCCAAGGAACAAGAAATATGTGATGAGTTTCTTGGGGAGACTTAATTACATCAGCCGATTCATATCACAGTCTACAATTATCTGTGAGCCGATCTTCAAGATGCTGAAGAAGGACGCCGCAACAAAGTGGACCGTGATTGTCAAAAGGCTTTCGACAAAATCAAGGCATACCTATCAACACCACCAGTCTTGGTACCGCCTGAGCCAGGTAGACCTCTGTTACTCTACCTTGTAGTGTTAGATGGAGCTTTCGGCTGAGTTCTGGGGCAGCACGATGAAACAGGAAGGAAGGAGCAATCCATTTATTATCTCAGCAAGAAGTTTACTCCGTACGAGGCCAGATATTCTCTATTGGAACGCACTTGTTGTGCTTTGACTTGGGTAGCTTAGAAGCTGAGACATTACTTCTGTGCCTACACAACATATCTCATATCGAGAGTGGATCCATTAAAGTACATCTTTTAGAAGCCCATGCCCACTGGCAAGATAGCCAAGTGGCATATCCTGCTGAGTGAGTTCGATATTATCTATGTGACTCAGAAAGTGGTCAAGGGACAAGCACTGGCAGACCATCTTGCTGAGAACCCTGTAGACGGAGAATACGAACCTCTGAAAATGTATTTTCCTGATGAAGTGGTAATCACTCAGAGGAGAAGACATTGCAGAATCCCATGATGGTTGGATAATGTTCTTCGATGGCGCAACGAACTTCAAGGGAATTGGCATTGTAGCAGTCCTAATATTAGAAACCGGTCAGCATTATCCAGTACCTGCCAAACTTAGATTCCCCTGCACCAACAATATAACAGAGTATGAAGCCTGTATCTTAGGGCTCAACATGGCCATTGACATGAATGTCCAGGAGCTGTTAGTGATTGGTGACTCAGATTTGCTGGTACATCAGGTACAAGGAGAGTGGGCTACCAAGAATTCCAAGATACTGCCCTATCTGCACCATGTACAGGAATTAAGAAAGAGGTTCACGAAGATAGAGTTTCGGCATATCCCCAGAATCCAGAATGAGTTCGTCGATGCATTGGCTACTTTGTCCTCAATGATCCAACACCCGGACAAGGATTTCATTGATCTTATTCCCGTAAAGATCCATAATCAGCCAGCTTATTATGCCCATGTCGAAGAGGAAGCAGACGGAAATCCTTGGTTTCGTGAAATCAAGGAGTATTTGGCAAAAGGAGATTACCCAGATCTTGCGAATCCCACTCAGAAACGCACACTTCGAAGACAATTCAACAACTTCTTTCACAATGGAGGAATCCTATATATAAGGACTCCCGATTTGGGATTATTACGTTGTGTCGACACAAAGGAAGCATCCAAGCTGCTAGAGGAGATTCATGCTGGGACCTGTGGCCCGCATATGAACGATTTTGTTCTGGCAAAGAAGATACTCCGAGCTGGTTACTTTTGGATGACTACGGAAATGGACTGCATCCAGTATGTCCGGAAATACCACCGTTGTCAGATACACGCAGATATGATAAAGATAGCTCCAAACAAGCTCAACGCAACAAGATCACCATGGTCGTTCGCCGCCTGGGGCATGGACGTTATTGGACCAATCGAGCCTGCCGCCTCCAATGGACACAGGTTCATTCTGGTAGCCATCAACTATTTCACCAAATGGGTCGAAGCAACATCCTACAAAGCAGTGACTAAGAAAGTCGTGGCAGACTTTGTCCACGACCGTATTGTTTGTCGATTCGGGATTCCTGAGTCAATCATCACCGACAATGGTTCCAATCTTAACAGTGACCTGATGAAAGCTATGTGCGAGGCTTTCAAGATCAAACACAAGAATTCCACAGCTTACAGGCCTCAGATGAATGGAGTTGTAGAAGCCGCCAACAAAAACATCAAGAAGATACTAAGAAAGATGATAGAAAGGCACAAGTAGTGGAACGAGAATTTATCATTTGCCTTATTGGGATATCGCACCATAGTTCGCACCTCAACAGGGGAAACTCCCTATATGCTAGTTTATGGTACTGAGGCTGTTATTCCTGCCGAAGTTGAGATTTCATCTCTAAGAATTATACAAGAAGCTGAGCTCAGCGACGCAGGATGGGTAAAGAGCCGTTATGAGCAACTAGCCCTCATAGACGGAAAAAGAATGAATGCAGTCCGTCATGGTCAACTCTATCATAACAGAATGACCCGAGCCTTCAACAAGAGAGTCAAGCCTAGATAGTTCACACCGGGGAAGCTGGTGTTGAAGAAGATCTTTCCACATCAAGACGAAGCCAAAGGGAAGTTCTCTCCCAACTGGAAGGGTCCGTACATGGTTCACCGGGTACTTACATGAGGAGCACTTATACTCGCAGAAATGGACGGAGAAGTCTGGCCAAAGCCAATCAATTCAGATGCAGTCAAACACTACTATGTTTAATCTTTATGCTTTCTCAATGATGTAAATTGAACTACAGCTGACCTGATTCCCGTTTAAGAGGGGATACGTGGGCAGCCCTATGGGTTCGGTCACAATTCAATAAAAATTTCATTTTTTCCTGTAATTGGAAACTGGGGCAGAATTTTGAGGAGGACGCTCAAAATTCTGAAGCAAGTTCAGCCAATCGCCGCACAAGCAACAGTCAGAAGCATTCATCCATCAAACTGGGGCAGAATTTTGAGGAGGACCCTCAAAATTCCGTAGCAGGAAAGGCTGCAATATCCCGAGCCGTGTCACGGTCGTCGGTTCATCCCAAAATATATANAAGTGAAGAAAAGCTAGCAGGGATACGAACTAACCCCCCCGGTTTATAGAACTCACGATCTTTATTTGGTTGCAGGCACTAAGGTTGCAAAATCCCTAAACGAACTGTCCGCCCAGGGGACAAACGTTGTCCAAAATACGATTCTCAAAACTGATGCACTTGCCGACGTTCGCACATGCCTCAACGCTCCGCAGTCACAATGCTCTCAATAATCACAATGCCGCAATCTGGGATCAGCTAAGAAACTCTACTGTCATTTGTTATTTTATTTCTTGCATAAGACTACTATTCTGCCTTCCATTTGCATAAGGCTACTATTCTTCCTTCCGAGGTTAAGCTCTACCTCCATCTACATTTTGCATAAGGCTACCATTCTTCCTTCCGAGACTAAACGTTGTCTCCATCTGCATTTGCGTCATTGCATAAGGCTACCATTTTGCCTTCCGAGACTAAACGTTGTCTCGATCTACATTTGTATGTTTGCATAAGGCTACCATTCTGCCTTCCGAGGTTAAGCTCTACCTCCATCTACATTTTGCATAAGGCTACCATTCTGCCTTCCGAGGTTAAGCTCTACCTCCATCTACATCATTGCATAAGGCCACCATTCTACCTTCCGAGACTAAACACTGTCTCCATCTGCATTTGCATATTTGCATAAGGCTACCATTCTGCCTTCCGAGGTTAAGCTCTACCTCCATCTGCATCATTGCATAAGGCTACCATTCTGCCTTTCGAGACTAAACACCGTCTCCATCTGCATTGCATAAGGCTACCATTCTACCTTCCAAGGCTAAGCTCTACCTCCAATTTGCCTTTCGAGACCAACCGCTGTCTCAAGCACTATTTGCTTCGCTTTCCTTTCGAGCTAAGCTCTGCCCTTTTATTCGTAAGACTAAGCTCTGTCTCGTCAGCATCATTCTATTGCATCTGCATGGGCTGAAATATCGCTAACTCATCCAAAGGCTTCATCGTTCGGAGGCACCATTTTCATTGCCCGAGAACACCATGCCATGGCATGAGGATCTCTTCCAACCTCTACGTATTCATTATTCAAAGGCGTCATGGTTCGGAGGCACCATCCTCATGGACCGAGAACATCATTTTCATGGCCTGCGAACCTTGCATCAAGCAATTCATAGCCCAGGACGTCATAGTCTGAGGACGTCATCCTTAACCGTCCAAAGACATCATTCATGGTCCAACGAGAATTTGCATCATGTTTAAATTACGCACAATATATGATTGTATTATTTATTTGCAGGAAATCCGGCGAGCAAATTGCCCTCCCGGCAGGAGCGGTCCCACTCCAGTTCTCCTAACAACCCCGTAAGCCATTTGTGCACCTAACCCTATACTTTGCATCAGTTCTTGTAAAACTTCATCGATATACTTCGCCGATGACTACTGAACTACATATGGCCTGATTCCTGTAAAACCAGGTATATGTAGGCAACTCATAAACCAGGGTGCGACTTAAATCTCTCTAAGTCATTTCGTTCGGTCAAAATTGGCCATCATATCTTTACCCGACAACTCTTTCATCTTTCCCGGGTAAAGAGGGGCAGCTGTTGGTACCCAATTTTTCCCTATATATTTTTTAAATATGCATAAATACCTTCAAAATGGCATATATGTGCATATATAAGCATGCACAAGGTTTTTATAATTTTTCTCATAATTTTAAGGGTTTAAAATTATTTATTTTCTCCCCTTTTTATTCATAAAATCCAATAATTATTTCCAAAAATTATTATTATGATGATTTATTCATTTAACTTCTATACTTATACCAAAATGTAGTCAATATAATTTTTATGCATTTTTATAATTACATTTGGTATTTTGCAAGCCAAATTGCATATAATTGAAATGTTAGCCCATTTTAAGGTATAATTATATCTTATACATGTAAAATTGGCCCCTATATTTTTAAAATGATAATTATACATTTTTAATAAATTTTTTTATAGAGAAATTGCTTTCAAAAAACTATTTATTATTTTATTAAAATTAAAATAGGGAAATTGGCTATTTAAATCATATCCAAATTTGGCTTTCAATTATAGCCCAAATTGAACTCACTCCTAGACCAATTTCCAACCCAATTAACCCGACCCAGACCCTATAAACTCCTACCCAAACCCGAAACCCATCTACCCGGTCTAATCCTGACCGTTGATCTCCCAGATCAACACTCCAAATAAGCCCTTTCCTTTTTAATCCTAAAACCCTACATCATTTTCCCAAAACCCGCCGCCTTCAAATGCTCTTGTTTCTTCTCTTCTCTCAACCTAACCCTAGCCTCCTTCTTCGGCCACCCCCTCTCCAAAAACCACGGAGGTTCTACCTCTCATCGACCTTATGGCTCCATCTTTCACACCTGTGTCACCGGTGGAGGTTCTCAAGACACCCAGAGGCGGTTCACACCCATCTCCGGTCTCATGCCATCTTTTTCGGCCACTTATGGCCGTTCGAGTAAGATCTTTACATTTTTCGGCCAAACACTGGTAATACTTAAGTTTTCTTATCCTTCTCTGGGTTTTCTATGGAAACCCTAGCTTTAAATCCTCTGATCTTTTTAGATCTGTGACGGATCTATGTGTCTTTTAAGGTTCTCACATGTTTTCCTCAAAAGATTTCTTTGATTTCAAATGATTTCCTCATTTTCCAGACTAGGGTTTCAAAACCATTTTACAAAATGATTTCTTTCTGATTTTAGAAATTACTTTGTGATTTTAGCATTCTTAAACATCACCTGAGCTTTTCTTTTTGTTCGATTCATTTTTGTTAAGAAACCCTAATACTTCTGGGTTCGATTTGGAAGTTCGAGTCTATTTGTGATGTTGTTTGCGTGTATCTCATGAACCTCCTGGGCTTTCATGTATGTTCTATGTGCTTCCTGCTCTAATTTGTTGTTAGGGTTTCTGAATCTCTACTGTTCCTTTAACTACTTGCTTAGGGTTTCTCTGATTTTTTTTTCAACATGTGCTATTTATCATTTAATAGGTCTGATTATTTGTTTTATTGATTGTTTCATAACACTCTCTACTGGTTTTGTGTATTCTCCTTAGACCTGGAATACTTTCCTTAAAAAACTGTGATTTTGTGTATTTTCCCTATAACTCTTTACTGATTTTGAATTACTTCCTTACTTGTATGATACTTTCCTTAGTTAGTATTGATTCTCTGTGATTTTCAATCTCATTCGTGATTCTTGTGACTAATTTCCAGAATTAAAGATATGCTCTACCTTATTTATGTGCACGAATATACTGTCAGTTATTTAACATGTATTTTCCTTAATTATGTATTATGTACTTAGTCTTTATTACATACCACATGTTTTTACTACTCCTATTATGGCAAAATCAGTCTTATAATTGATTCTTTTCCTTATTAGATACAACTTGTACCCGTTTGAACTATGACTCCCTAATTAAAGGGAGTACGGGTCTTGATTGATACTGATTGAGTATTATTTCCATAATTATTTTAGACTAGTACTTCTTACCTTATTCTCCTGCCTGTTTAAGACTATAAATACCTCTGCTCTTTCATTAGCAAGACACGAACAAAAAATACCGTTCTGAACTCTCTTACACACACACATATTCTCTCTTGTTATTCTTGCTGGTTATTTTCTATTCTCAGTCGGCTGCAAGCCAAGACTGAGTATTGTACACTCTATTGCTCTTCACTCTGAACTTATTCTCCTTTAACTGGTATGTTTTCAGTTTAACTTAAAGCTTCAAAATAACATATTTCTTTTGGTATTATAGTTCCTTCTATTTCTACTATGATTTTACTTATGGTTCTATTGTGTACATTGTAATTAGCATGTCTACTTTCACTTTACTAATATGATTGTTGAGTTGTCCTATCCTCCCTTAGATTCAGCATGTTATTTCCTCTAGCACACCCTTCAATCTGATTCTGTTAGTTTCTGGCCTAAACCTCTTTATGAAGAAACTGTTTTTGTGGTTGTTAAGTGCTGTAATACCTTAGTACTTCTCTGGTGCTAACTTGTATGCAAATCGATACCTATGTGTGTCATACTTGTCCCCTACCCCTCAGTCCCTGCTTGTGAGTGTTGAACTGATTTGGTTCTTGTTTCTTGTTCTATGTGTACTGTTCTGATCGTGAGACTCTGATTGTCTTACCCTTCTTCCCTTTCAAACTGTTTTCACTGAGTAACAATATTGTTTTTCAAAACTTATTTCACACAAGTTATTTTCAAAATCTGTTTTCCTACTTGATCTTTTCAAAACTATGAGCACTTCCACTATACTCTTAGACATTAGGTTCTGCCCCTCTTGTGTGAGCATTGACTTGGGACCCTTGAGCTCCCTTTGAACTTTGACACACAAGAGCTGGACTTTCTACACTGCACTTACTCTATCTTGGCTATGAAATCTGGGTGTGAGCACTGCCTGGGATCCTTTGAGATCCTTAGGGAACTCTGACACACCCGGATCATGTGAAAGGTTGTGAATAGAATGGTTGTAGGCTCCCTATAGTTAACTTCTTATTTTTCTTCTATTTCAGTTGTGTAATTCCTATTCAAGGGTCTGTAATAAATAACTGTAAACAACTCTTTGGGGATGGATAGTGAAAAGGGAGGGGTAACTATCTATGCTATAATTGTTAAAGGGTAGAAACCATGCTATTAGGTTTACATTCCTTATTTGCGCAATAGAAATCATGTTTAGGATCAACATGTGCAAAGCATATCATGCATTAGAAATCATGCTATTTAGGCTTTATGAACACTGTTTCAGCATCTTGTTTCAGTACTGTCATTCATCACTTAGAAAAATTCTGTGATAGGGCAAATAATGTTAATAATTGGTATCTTCTGCAATCATGTTCTACGCTGCCATGTACACTTAGAGATCCTGTTTAGGATAAACAACACTAAAATAAATTTCCACTCTTGCATCTTCTAAAATCATGCTTAATGCTGTAATTATTGTGCATTTAGAAATTCTGCTTAGGATTTTGTATATGCATCATTCTGCATCCCTACCTGTGCATTAGATACCAAGTTTTAGGATTTCATTCATACTCGCTTAACAACACCTAGTCTAACTACTGGTGCATGTAAAAGGTATAAAACACTTCACTCAGTTTCTCTAAAACAACTGGCAACAATTATGTGTTCTGAACAACCTAGAACATCATGTGTAGGTAATAATGTGAAACAGTCCTTCTAACAATTCAGATAACTAGTATACACTGTGCCCCTCCTAGGCAAGTCTTAGGTAATCAACCATAAAGAAATAAAATCAGAATTGTACTTTGTGATTTGTGTTCAACTGTCAGCATGTTTAAAACCAATAGGCATGCCTGATTAAGACTTCCTCTCTAAGTTATTCAATAAATCTGTCTTTGTGTTATGACTTAGATACCATGCTTAGGATCTGAACCTGGATCTGGACTAGCTGTGTATGAGTCATGTTGTTTATGTGTACTATGTGTGGAGGTACTTGTGCCTTTTCTCTGCCTTTCTGTGTTTCCCCCTAATTGCAGCCCTACATGTTCTTATCTGTAGCCTTAGTATTTTTGTTTCAAACCCGAGGGTCTGCCTAGAACATCCCTTATAGGATAGAAGTCCTAAATTCCTCCGAGACTGATAGGAAGGGACGAGTAACATCATGCAATAGAGGTTGAGACCAACACTCGATTTAGTTACTTTCACGGGGTGGGAAAGGGTAGAATATGGATATGATGACCGGTACGCTAATACCACGTGTAGCCCCTCTTTGAGGAGTGATTACCGGGTATTGTATTGATGTGATCCATATTATTATAAATCTAGGATACCCTTTATATTCTTAGATCGTAATCCTTTCAAAATCTAACCTTCTTTACTATTTTTAAACATCTGCATGCTTAAGACTTAAATCCCCTCTTATTTGAGCTTTTATTTGTTTGTTTGCTAAGCCGTACAAATTCACAAAAGTTGTTTGGCCGGGAACCACACTTGTGGATCCTGAGGGGTGCCTAACACCTTCCCTTTAGGATAATTTCAAGCCCTTACCCTATCTCTGGTTAACAACGTAGTTGTAAATGAACCCCTTTGGTGTCCTAACGCACCTTTAAAAATTGATAGGTGGCGACTCTCAAAAACACAAACCCCTTTCCCAAAAGGAAAGAGTTATCCCAACCGAATGTTATAAACCCGATCTCTGCGAGGAAAGAAGGGGGCGCGACAGAACCCTTATGTTCAAGTTCATCAGGGGAAATCCAGCTACCCTCAACATTATTATCCTCCACCAATTCCTCAATACTCTGTGGGCCCACCACTGTATACAGTGTTCAATGCTCAATCCTATGCTCGACCTCCCAATCATCAAGTATGGGAACCGGCTCCAAGGATCCCCCGGCCTCAGCAGCAAAATTTTTGGGCACCCTACAATGCTCGTCCCAGGCAGGATTATGGTCGAGAGTAGAGGCTGACGGAAAAATTTACTCCATTGGCTGAATCATATTCTAGTTTATTCCAGAAGCTGAAGCAAATAGACGTGATCGGACCCATCGCTCCCCACCATATGCATCCTAATTCATATGGATTTCAATAAAATGCTAGATGTGAATGTCATTTAGGTGCCCCGGATATAGCACTGATGACTGTTGGACCCTGAAAAGAGCCATAGAAAGACTAATTGCTGAAAAACTGATTGTAGTGACAAATGACGAGGACCCTCCTAATGTGACCAACAACCCCTTGCCAGTACATAATGATGTTAATTTTGTGGGAATGATTGTCCGAGATCAAGAAGTCAAGCTGGCTGGTGGAGCGGAAATGACAGCAGGAACGATGCAAGAGGGAACCAAACTGGGAGTTAGTCCAAGTCGAGACGTCCCATTGATTGTGAAAGGCGCCCTGAGCTTAGAAAAGGTAAATTTATTTGTTCCTAAGGTCTCGAGATTGGAAGTTCGCTCCAGTGTTCCAAGCCCAAGGTTGTATGTCCTTGGAGGTTACCCCAACACCAAGCAGAATCAGGGTGGTATGAAGGGTATAACAGAGCCGATCATGATCAAACCTGTCGTGCAACCCCCTGTGACAAACACGAAAACCATTCCTTGGAACTACAACAAAAATGTGATGACCTACAAAGGCAAGGAAATCATAGAAGAAGTGGGGGAAACTAGAGGTTTGACTTGATCGGGGAGGTGTTACTCTCCAAAAGTGTTGAGGAAGGCCAAGTAAATCAGAGAAAGCTAATTGCCAATAAAGAAACCAGTCACTGAAGAAGAGGCAGAAGAGTTTTTGAAGAAGATGAAAGTTCAGGATTACTCAATCATTGACCAGTTGAGAAAGACTCCTGCCAAATTTCTCTACTATCTCTGCTCATACATTCAAAAGAACATGCTTGTGTGCTAATCAAGATCCTGAACGAGGAAGATGTCTCAGAGAAGACCATAGTGAATCATTTAGAGAAGATGGCTAACAGATTTTTTTAGGGGAACAGAATCATCTTTACTGATGATGAACTCCCTGAAGAAGGAGTTGGGCACAACAGGACTTTGCACTTGACTGTTAAATGTGAGGGGCACTACGTGAAGCGAGTCATGGTTGATGGAGGCTCGAGCATAGATGTATGCCTTTTCTCCACCTTGCAAAGCATGAAGATAAATACAGACAGAATCTGACCCAGCAATGTCCGTATCCGGGCTTTTGATGGATCAGCGAGAGATACCATTAGGGAGATCAACCTCACCATGATGATTGGGCCGGTTGACTTCGAAATTGTCTGCCAAGTAGTGGATGGACACTTCTTATAACTTTCTTCTTGGAAGGCCATGGATCCATACGGCCCAAGCTGTGCCATCCACTTTTTATCAGATGCTCAAATTCGAACATGACAGGAAAGAAATTATTGTTCATGGGGAAGATGAGTCGTCCATTTATAAATACCCGTTAATCCCCTGTATTGAGGCCAAGGAAGGGTGTGAGTCCATTGTCTATCAGGATTTTGAAGTGGTTGTTGTGGACCATGTTGAGGAAGGAAGGCCCATTCTGCATCCTCGTCTTTTCGCCACATCTGAAATGGTGGCGGCACTCATGCTGAGACAGGTTTATGAGCCAGGAAATGGCTTGGGGGAATCATTGCAAGGAATTTCGAAGCCCATTTCCCCGTTTAGTAACCAGGGTACTTTTGGTTAAGGCTTCAGGCCAACACAAGTAGACGAAGACAAAGCCAAACACCGCAAAAATCACGGATAGGTCTTGCAACAACCTATCCCTCAAGTTTTCTACACTTTTGTCAAGCCACGACTCCAAGAAGGTCAACATTCCTCGGCGCAGGCAAACATTGATGAAATTTGCCGTGGATTCAGCCAGATATTTTCTGAAGTGAATATGATCCAGTCTGGTGAAGGAACTAGTCGTGCCGATGTGTAACTAATTGGCCCAGAGAAGCAACTCCTCTCCCCACAATGAAGGAGTCTTGGTAGTTTGCTTTTGCAGCTTCTTTTTGTATTTTGGGTTACTTTCAGGGTTGTAATCCAAACATCTCAGTATGATTGTTTTGTATTGATGTTGACCCTTCTATCCTTTCGAATTCAATGAAATGCAGTTTAGTTTCGTATTAAATTTTGTATCTTTTCCTTTTCCTAATTCAGTCATTTTGTTTCCATTTCAATTTCATTAATGCCGGCTTTAATAACATGACATGCATGCGGAATTCACGCCCAAATCTTAAAAAGCTGTCTAATTTCAAAATAATGCATCAAGAGGTTGAATATGACGAAGATGAGGTTGTTGAGGAAATAACAAGAGAGTTGGAACAATTTGAAAATAAGCCTAATCCCAACCTCAATGAAACTGAGTCCATTAATATCGGAAGTCACGAAGAATTTAGAGAAACAAAGATAAGCATTCACATTGAACAAAAAACCAGAGATTCCTTGATTCAACTTTTATTTGAAGACAGAGACGTGTTTGCTTGGTCTTATGATGATATGCTGGGTTTAAGTGCTGATCTAGTGGTTCATAAGCTTCCCACGTATCCTGATTTTCCACCAATCCAACAAAAGCAACGAAAATTTAACACGGACATAAGTGACAAAATCAAAGAGAAAATAATGAAGCAGTTGAGCGCCAATGTGGTAAGAGTTATCCGATACACCACCTGGGTGGAAAATGTTGTGCCTGTTCCAAAGAAGGATGGAAAAACTAGAGTCTGTGTTGACTACAGAGACCTGAACAAAGCAAGTCCGAAGGATAATTTTCCTTTGCCAAACATCCACATTCTTGTAGATAATTGCGCAAAGTATGAGATACAATCGTTCATGGATTGCTATGCTGGGTACCACCAGATTCTAATGGATAAGGATGACGTAGAAAATAACTCTTTCACCACTCCATGGGGTACTTATTATTATAGGGTCATGCCATTCGGTTTGAAGAATGCAGGGGCAACTTACATGAGGGCCATGACCACTATTTTCCACGACATGATGCACAAAGAGATAGAAGTATATGTCGATGATGTCATCATAAAATCAAAGACACAAGCTAATCACGTGTGCGATTTGAAAAAGTTCTTCAAACGGCTTTGACGGTATGACCTTAAGCTTAATCCAACCAAGTGTGCATATGGGGTTCAATATAGGAAACTCCTCATTTTTATAGTCATCCGGATCAACATCGAATTGGATCCATCTAAGATAAAGTCCATTCGAGATTTTCCACCCCCGAAGAATAAAAAGAAAGTCATGAGTTTGCTCGGGAGGTTGAACTACATCAGTAGGTTCATTATTCAGCTCACAACCACGTGCGAGCCCATATTTAAGTTGCTGAAAAAGGATGCTGCTATCAAGTGGACGGACGATTTCCAAAAAGCTTTTGATAGGATCAAAGACTATCTGTCAAAACCCCCCTGTACTAGTCCAACCTGAACCTGGTAGGCCTTTGTTTTTAAATCTATCGGTGATGTATACTTCCTTTGGATGCTTTCTGGGGTAACGTGCAACAGGAAAAAAAGAATAGGCAATCTATGATTTGAGCAAGAATTTCACCAATTATGAGGTTAAGTACATCCTTTTAGAAAGGACGTGTTGTGCCTTGACTTGGGTTGCTCAGAAATTGAGGCATTATATCCTAGCCTACACCACTTACCTTATATCTAGAATGGATCCTTTGAAGTACATCTTTCAAAAGCCGATGCCCACTGGCAGGCTCGCAAAATGGCAGATTCTGCTCATAGAGTTCGACATTGTCTATGTCACTCGCACCGTAATGAAAGCAGATCATTTGGCAGGGAATCCAGTTGACGATGACTACAAGCCACTGAGCACATACTTCCCAGACAAAGAGGTCAACTCAATAGAAGAAGTAGTTCCGAACAATAGCCATGTATGGAAAATGTATTTTGATGGGGCTGTCAATATCAAAGGAGTTGGGATCGGCGCAATCCTCATCTCGCCTATCGGACAACATTACCCTGTAACAGCCCGACTCCGTTTCTTTTGTACCAATAATATGGCAGAATACGAAGCTTGTATCATGGGTCTGAAAATGGCCCTCGATCTGGATGTGCATGAACTATTGGTTATGGGAGATTCTGATTTGGTTATCCAGTAAGCCCAAGGTGAATGGGAGACTCGAGACATCAAGCTTATTCCATATAGACAATGTGTGCAAGACCTGAGCAAAAGATTCAAATCCATCAAGTTCAGGTACATTCCCAGGTTTCACAACGAGCTAGCTGACGCCTTGGCTACCTTAGCCTCGATGATCCCTTATCCAGGTAACACTCATATTGATCCATTGGAAATCCAAGTTCGGAATCAACACGGTTACTGCAATACTATTGAGACAGAACCAGATGGTGAACCATGGTATCATGACATAAAACGATTCCTGAAAACAAGAGAATACACAGAGCATGCCAAGGCAGATAAAAAAAGAACTATAAGGCGGCTCGCCGCCGGTTTCTTCCTGAATGGGAAAATTTTGTACAAAAGGACCCTAGATCTGAACTTCTTGAGATGCATAGATGCCACAGAAGCTGAACGGATCATGAGTGAAGTGCATTCAGGGATATTTGGACCCCACATGAATGGATATGTTTTGGCAAAGAAGATTCTGCGGGCAGGGTATTATTCGCTTACTATGGAGCGAGATTGCTTCAGTTTTGTTCGCAAGTGTCACCAATGCCAGATTCATGGTGACCTGATTCACTCGCCACCTTCGGAGTTGCATCCCATGTCCTCTCCTTGGCCCTTCGTTGCTTGGGGAATGGATGTTATTGGGCCAATCGAGCCAAAGGCTTCAAATAAGCATAGATTCATTTTGGTTGCAATTGATTACTTCACCAAGTGGGTGGATGCCGTCACTTTGAAAGCAGTCACCAAGAAAACAGTGGTAGACTTTGTTCATTCCAACATCATTTGTCATTTTGGTATCCCAAAGACCATTATCACTAACAATGCAGCCAATCTAAATAGTAATTTGATGAAGGAGGTATGTGAGCAATTTAAAATTATGCATCGACATTCTACCCCTTACCGTCCAAAAGCCAATGGAGCCGTTGAAATGACGAACAAGAACATCAAGAAGATCCTTAGGAAGATGATCCAAGGTTCCAGACAATAGCATGAAAAGTTGCCTTTTTCTCTTTTAGGATACCACACAACTGCTCGTACATCTGTTCGTGCAACTCCTTATCTATTGGTATATGGAACGAAAACTGTAATACCGGATGAAGTCAAAATTCCCTCTCTTAGTATTATTGTAGAGTCGAAGATTGAAGATACAGAATGGGTAAAGACCCGATTAGAACAACTAATGCTGATTGATGAAAAACGGCTAGCAGCAATGTGTTTTGGCCAGTTATACCAGCAAAGAATGGCACATGCTTACAACAAGAAAGTGCGTCCAAGGAACTTCGAGGTGGGCCAACTCCTTCTGAAACGTATTCTTCCACACTAAGTAGAAGCTAAATGAAATTTCGCCCCAAACTGGCAAGGACCCTACATCATCAAGAAAGTGTTACCAAAAGGGGACTTGCACTTGGTAGATGAAGAAGGACGGGTACCAGACATGACTATTAATGCATATGCAATCAAAAGATATTATGTCTGATATATACCCATTGTGGAACTTTCACGCATGATTTTCTCATAATCGAGATGACGAAGGCTATCATTGCTCGCTATTCCAAATAGGTGTCACCCTTTTGTTAACACTTTTGAGCTGTATTTGTCTCCTTTGTTTTCCACTTTTTGGAACCTGTGTACTTACAAAAAAAAAAGGAAAAAAGGGGAAAAGAAGTCAAACAAAAAATCTTCTGAGACATTGAACTACGTCCGACCTGATTCCGAAAGGATACGTAGGCAGCCTTACCCTAGGTCCGGTCCCATCACAACAAAAATTCATATTCCCAATACTCCAAAAATGGGGCAGAAGTTTGTTTTATTTTAAGGTTTTATTCTGTAGAAACGGTTCCAAAAGTTGTAATTCAGTTCAAGGTTCTTTTCCCATTTTTTCCCTGTTGAGAACTTCTGATCGATCTTTGAGAATATTTGAAGTTCCCATGCCAGGGGAATTGGGGAACCTTCCGCATGTCGTATCTTAGTAAAAAATAAACGAAAAAACAAAGAAAAAAAAGAGAAAAAAGAAATGAGAGAGTCTTATCGGTGAAAATCCGTATGGGCACTGTAAGGTGAAAGTGAGCAGAGAAATGAGAGAGTCTTATTGGTGAAAACCCGAATGGGCACTGTAAAGCACTAGTGAGCAGTGAAATGAGAGATTCTTATTGGTGAAAACCCATATAAGCACCATAGGGAGATGGTGAGTAGAGAAATGAGAGAGGTCAGTTAGCGAAAACCCGCAAAGGGCGCTACTAGCCGAATGAGGGTCTTCGATACACCGACATGATCACAACCAAGACAAATTCAAGATGAAAATTTGCGACGGATTTTGAGAATTAGACAGCTCGACGGATCAGGCGTCCAGTCCAAAATGCATGTCATGATTCATTGAAGTCGGCACATACTTCCAGATAAGTCTCCCTATTCCTTTTTCCGAAAGGGACACCTTTTGTTTATGCAAAAATCATTTTCACCTTCAATTATTCTTCAATTTTTACCCATAATTTTTCTTTGATTCCCTTTCGATCTAATCTTTCCTCAAAAGCGAAGCATAGAAATGGCTGCAAAACTAGCTACAATCTCCCAAACTATCGAGCACAATTTGGGGCATATATGGCATTGACGAAGGCATGATCCATCTGTGATGTTATTTGATAAGGCAAACGAGGTGTCTCAAAGAAACTGAAAAGGTTTCCTAAGCAAGACTTGCCTCATGAGAAAAGTTGATAAGCACTACGGACACAAACTGATACTGGGTGCAGGACAACTGAGTTTGATTTTAAAGAAAAAATGCATCGCCTCAGAGGCAAAGGAAGAAATACCAAGGACGTCTGGTATGAAACAGCTGGGGGAAACATTGGAAAACCAAGGTCTCCAGAAAATGATATAGAGCAGCCGAGCATCTCAGTTCCACACTGGTAGAATCGGTTCTTCGATAGCAGTGGCCGTGAATCAAACTACTCAGGGCATCAAAGCCACAAACCAACCACCACTTTGAAACTCATAAATTTTTCTTTGTTTGAAGCAGGAACAAAGCAGTGCAGAATGGTGATTCTCAAAGGACAAATGTCACCGAAAGTAAGCTCCTTAAAATCTCCATTTTTCTTTTATTTTTAGCATGCATCACTACTATTCACACCTCCTAGTTTAGTAGCTTAACTCGGGTAGAACCATTTTGCCTAGGGGGATCCAGCTCGTAGTTCCGGGTAGAAGTACTCTTCGCTCAGGTTGTTTTACGTAGCTTAACTCAGGTAGAACCATTTCGCCTAGGGGGATCCAGCTCGTAGTTCCGGGTAGAAGTACTCTTCGCTCAGGTTGTTTTACGTAGCTTAACTCAGGTAGAACCGTTTCGCCTAGGGGGATCCAACTCATAGTTCCGGGTAGAATTACTCTTCGCTCAGGTTGTTTTACATAGCTTAACTCAGGTAGAACCATTTCGCCTAGGGGGATCCAGCTCGTAGTTCCGGGTAGAAGTACTCTTTGCTCAGGTCATTTTACATAGCTTAACTCAGGTAGAACCATTTCGCCTAGGGGGATCCAGCTCGTAGTTCCGGGTAGAAGTACTCTTTGCTCAGGTCATTTTACATAGCTTAACTCAGGTAGAACTATTTCACCTAGGGGGATCCAACTCGTAGTTACAGGTAGAAGTACTCTTCGCTCAGGTCGTTTTACGTAGCTTAACTCGGGTAGAACCATTTTCGCCTAGGGGGATCCAACTCATAGTTCCGGGTAGAAGTAATTTTCGCTCAAGTCATTTTACATAGCTTAACCCAGGTAGAACCATTTCACCTAGGGGGATCCAGCTCATAGTCCCTGGTAGAAATACTCTTCACTCAGGTTGTTTTACATAGCTTAAATCAGGTAGAACCATTTCGCCTAAGGGGATCCAGCTCATATTTCTGGGTAGAAGTACTTTTCGCTCAGGCTTGTTTTACGTTAGCTTAACTCAGGTAGAACCTTTTTTGCCTAGAGGGATTCAACACTTTATTAGTAATACAGAGTGCCAACCCTTGGTTACGCTTTTTCCAGTAATACAGGGTTCCAACCCCTGGTTACATTTCCTTCCAGTAATACAGGATACCAACCCATGGTTACATTTTTTTCCTAGTAATACAGGGTACCAACCCCTGGTTACATTCCTTTCAGTAATACAGGGTGCCAACCCTGGTACATTCCTTTCCAGTAATACAGGGTGCCAACCCCTGGTTACATTTATTTCCAGTAATATAGGGTACCAACCCCTAGTTACATTTCTTTCAGTAATACAGGGTACCAACCCCTGGTTACATTCATTTCCGGTAATACATGATGCCAACCCTGGTTACATTCCTTCAGTGATACAGGGTACCAACCCATGGTTACATTCCTTTCAGTAATACATGGTACCAACCCCTGGTTACATTTCTTTCAGTAACACAGGGTACCAACCCCTAGTTACATTCCTTTCTAGTGATACAGGGTACCAACCCCTAGTTACATTCCTCTCCAGTAATACATGGTACCAACCCCTGGTTACATTCCTTCCTAGTGATACGGGGCACCAATCTCTGGTTGCTTTCTCGTCAGTAATACAGGGTACCAACCCCTGGTTACATTCCTCCTTAGTGATACAGGGTGCCAACCCCTGGTTATATTCCTTTCCAGTAATATAGAGTACCAACCCCTGGTTACATTTCTTTCAGTAATACAGCGTACCAACCCCTAGTTACATTCCTTCCTAGTGATACAGGGTACCAACCCCTAGTTACATTCTTTTCTAGTAATACAGGGTACCAACCCCTAGTTACATTCCTTCCTAGTGATACGGGGTACCAATCTCTGGTTGCTTTCTCTTCGGTAATACGGGGTACCAACCGTAGTTACATTCCTCCTTAGTGATATAGGGCGCCAACCCCTAATTATATTCCTTTCCAGTAATAAAGGGTACCAACCCTTGGTTACATTTCCTTCCATAATACAGGGTACCAACCCTTGGTTACACTCCTTTTAGTAATACAGGGTACCAACCCCTGGTTACGTATCCTCTTGGTAATTTAAGGTACACAATTCCTCGTTACAATATTTATCTCTTTTAGCTAGTTTATACTACTATTTCTGTGTGCCTTTCAATAAATTAGATAGTTTGTAGGTTTCTCGGATAACTCAAAAAAATTTCCTAGTGAAAACTGGGGCAGAGAAATTTTATTCGTTTTGTTCGTCTTTGATGGCTTTTCAAGCCCGCCGTAGAGCACAGGTGATGGCCAAATCTAGCAGTTTCAATCTCTCATCAGAAGAAAGGAGTCCTTCGATCACAAGATAGTTGGAGTTAGCATTGATAATGTGTCAATAATCCAGATTCTCAAATATCATTTTCCCAAATTCTGATCGGGAAATCAAGCAATCAAGAATGAGCCATAGTCATTTCGTCAAAGAGCATCAAGATCCAATCTAAGGTCAACACAAGTGAGCAGGTCAAGAATCAAAATTTGACTCCAGAAGACACATAGATAGGAATTTTGTAACTCTCAGCTTGCAGCAATATGTAGTTCTCCTCTTCTTTTGTTGTAAGCAGCAAGAAACAACAACAACAACAACAACAACAACAACAACAACAAGCTTAACTCCAGTGTCCGGTAATGCCAGCTACCAAGTTTTCCCAGAACTACACTGACCTGATTTCTTTATAGCCAAGGATATGTAGGCAATCTCGGAAGCAAGGTTCGGTCACCTTTTTCAAAAAAAGAAAATGCTTTCATTGTAGTGATGTGTGAGCAAAAATTAGTCATGGCACTCACTTTTCTTTGCACGAAAACTCTTCATGTTCTCGAGCAAAGATGGGCAGCTGTGAATACCTAATTTTTGCATGCTTTTAATACTAATATTTGGGTGATTTTCAATTTTTTGTGCATTTTTATTTGCATTCCTTCATTAAAAATACAAAAAATATTTTTTACCTTTAATTTGTATATTTTAGTTTTGTATCTTTAAATTATATACACCAAAAAGGTTTTTCTTTTACTTGTATGTTTTCTTTAGGACTAAATAAAATAATTAGGAGTTAAGAGTTTGGGATAGTGTATTTAATTAACATTAAACCAAAATTGGCCCAAGATTTGAGCCCAATTCGGCCATACATGGTCCAATAAATGGCCTGTCAAGACCTGGTCCAAAACGACGTTGTTTCATGATAAAACTACGTCGTTTCATTAAGTGAGCCAAGACCAAATCTCAGCCCTTCATCTCTCCCTCATCCAACAGTCACCATTTAATCTCAATTCTGGGTATTTAAACCCTAAGGTGGCCGAAAATTGCCCCAGTTCCTCCCTATACTCTCTTTCTCCTCCCTCTCTTCTCTCTCTCATTCCCTCCCCCCTTCTCCGCCTGCCGCTGCCCGCCAGAATTCGCCATCAGCGGCGGTCGTCATCCAAACCACCCTGAAATCTCACCATACAATCCCCACAGCCTCCTCTTTCCAAATCTCCAACCCAAACCCCTCAAAACTAGCTCAAGCTCCATGAATTTTAGATCTAAAACAACCTAGCCGCCTTCTTTATTCCCAAATTCGTGAAGCTCCGAACACCACCACACTATAATACCTATATCAACGGATAGAGCTCCTCAAGACCTACTTATTTATGTCAATGTCACCCCGAAACTCCAAACGCCTCTGTCCACTTCTATAAGCAACCATGCCCCAGGTTTCTTGCTTCCTCAAGACACTGACCCATCTTTCGTCATATGGTGACTGAATTGGCAAGAAACCTCGAGTCCGGTGGCCGTATTTCATCCTCCCCGGTGGTGTTAGGACGAGCAGATTTAAGTTCACGGAGTTAGGTACAAATCCATGACCTTCATCACCTCACTAATTTCTGATTTTTTTTTGTAGTGATACGTTTAGTTTGCAACTTTGGTTTCTGTTTTGATCAGTCACTCTAATTAGAGTTTCAAGTTAGTTATTGATTAGTTATCTTTCTTTATATTAGTTGTTAACATTAGTAGAATTGTTCACTTAGTTAGTCATTTTGGTTAGTTGTTGCCAGTCTTTGTTGGATAATTTATCGATGCTTACCCAAATTCTATTTTGTTCACTATTAGTTTGCATAAAATCACATTGCTTTAATCCAGTTTGTTTGGATGCTCAATTTGGTTACAATAAAAGTCTTGTTGTTGCTTTGCCTATTTTATGATTGGATTAGATTTGAGTATTTGAGTTTTGTTGATAAAAGATGATGTTGATCAGAATAGGGTACATAGTTGGTAGTTGTTACTATTTGAAGCATGCTAGAAAAATAACTACTTTATTTTGTGTCTAAACTTGGTGAAAAAGAACTGTCCTTTGTCCTATTTCGATATTCCTTTGGACAGTATTTTGTGAGAAAAGGTAAGTCTTTTGGACAGATTTTTAGTGAACCGAAATCTGTCCAAAGGTGCCTGCTTTTCCTACTTAAAGGGGCCTCCTCTCACTCATTGGACACACTCTATCACACATGCTGACATATTTACACATCTTGAACTCTAAACACACTCCATAACACTGACACATATCTTTTAGAGTGGCAAAAACACACAAAAATTTGGGATAAAGAATCAGCAGCTCAACATCCCAAAGTAAGCTGAAAAACAGAGTCTGTGGAGTTTTTTTTTCCTTTTCTAAGTCACTGAACTTATAGCTTGAGCTTCTGGGTCACTTCGGGTTCAAAAGATTGTTGTTTGGTTGCTGTTTCCAGTGCTAGAAGTTTGCTAGTTTGTTGTTTTTCTTTAGTGTGTTCTTCCGGAGTTCCATCTCTACGGTAGTTTGATTTTCAGCCATTCAGGTAACTTTTAATTTAGTGTTGTCACTCCTCCTTTTTCCACTACCCCCGAATTAATGAAGGGGTAATAAGGAAGTTTTCCAATTAAAGTGACATTATTCGAATTTGGAATTTATTTATTATTTAAGAGTCGCCACGCGGATTTTTGATGATGTTCTGGGACACCATTTTATTTTGAAGATCCCAAACCGAGGAAAATTTGACTATGTTTTAATTTTTGTCTGCGGCCAGAAACCTGAGTAAGGAATTCTGTTAACCCGGGAGAAGGTGTTAGGCATTCCCGAGTTTCGTGGTTCAAGCACGGCCGTTTAACTAGTAATATTTGGCCTAATTATCTGGTTTATTTACGTATTTTAAACCTATGGTGCTTTTAGCCTTTTTCTCTTGTTAGCCGCTTTCAAGGTTTATGGATTTATCTTGAAAATAGTCACGATGGCGTGCACTTGTTTGTTTTTGGACACATTGTAATTGCGCCACATGAAATGCACCCCCAATTACAACATGCGATTTTTATTATTGTTGAAGTTAGGGTCTGGGGCACGAGTTGCCACACCCGAGTGTAGATTATGGTTATTTGAAGTAATATTTGATTACTTACTAAATTTGAAACTAAAGGTGGTATTTTCTAACCTAGAGGATATGTAGAAGGTCGTATGAGATTAGTTCACTAATCTAAAAGACGAACATTTGGGCTATGGTCATATTTTAGCCCAATTTATCATTTACCCCTTTTGGCCAATCCTAATTATGGCTAGTTTTGAAAGAATTAAAGCTATGAAATTCCATTAAAATCATGTCAACAATGAAAGGTTTACAGGGAATCTAACAGATTACTAATTCACAAGTTACATATTTAAGGAGTCAAATAAACACATTCATCTATAATAGAACATTGATTGAATAGTTTTATCAATTTCAGATGGCCTAAACACATGCCTTTTAATTCATAATTCATACGTATTGGGCCCTACACGGAATTGTTGTAAATTCAGGAAAAAACAAAGAATGTGAGATGAATAAAAAAAACACTTTGAATCAGAAATTCATACTTATATATTTTGAAATTCATTGTATCTGAGGTAATTATTTCCGGAATTTCAGCAAGTGCTCATAGTGATATTCCGGATAAATTAATTCGAATACAGAATTATACGAAAAGGTTTAGAAGAAATGCTTTTGAACTTCAGTTGAATCCTAATGATTAAAGGTCTAACTAACATTGTATTACTTCCTAGAGTAAGCAGCTCTAAGCTTTGGGCTTGTATACTCCCTTTTGGCCCGATAGCCTAGGGGGTTTAACTTGATTAGAGCCTTAGTGGACTGTTCTATCAAGCTGGCCCAATTTCAAGGGGGTTTCACATTGGTAAAAGGAAGAAAATAAAGCTGACTATCCTTTGTAGAATGCTCAGTCCATATATACAAGAAACAAGAAAAAAGTATAGAATTTATGCTGTTACATTGTCATTTTTACTCCAAAATACAATTTCCTAAAATGGGATAATAAATATAAACAGACAAAAGAATCTGTTGCTCCTGTGCAAGCCCAGAAGTACTCTGTGACTCAAGCCTGTATTTCTTCTATAAGCTTTCAACAAAAATGAGTGAAATGTTTATGCATTTTTCGGAGAGGAACTGACCATTAGGAGGTCAGACCTGCTTCCCTTAATGCGATTCAACTAGGAAACTAGACTACATTCTTCAAAGTGAGATTCGAAGGATTCACATACATAAAAAAAGATTCAATATCATTTACTCAAAATTTTCTATCTATAAGCTAACAAAAGATAAAATCGACTGAAATATCAAGAACACCCATAAGTATTTGAGCACCACATTTTCAGGTTTGCATACAAACAGAAAAAAAAAAAAGGAATTTCGACTACAAACAAAAGATTTGCACATCAACATAAAACAGAGGTTCAGATCTGAAAATTTTCATTTAGAATAAGAATGTACATACCTTTTTAAGAGAAATTAACAAATGACCTGACCAAATAAAAGCCAGGGAGAGATGAAGAACCAGCGGTAAAGAGAAAACCCAGCAAACACAAGTAAATCAGTCATGTATAAACCAGACAGTCCAGGAGAAAATAACCAGTAAAGAGTAGGAATTTAGACCCCAAAACCTTTGTATCTTAAGAGGAAATAGTAGTCAAAACCAATCCTTAAGGTCAAAACCAAGCAAAAATCAGATTTTTGAGACACATTTTTAATACCCTTTGTATTTTGATGTTTCTTCTTCTTCTCAGATTCTAAGGAGCGATTGCAGAATAGAAAAATGAAAGTTGTGTGGGTGAAGTCTATTTTAGTAGTAAAAAGTGCAGAGAATTCCCTCAGAAATCTGTGTGTGTATCCAAATTTTCAATAGTAAAAAAAAAGTCCCCCCTAGTGGTAAAAAAAATGTGTGTATATATAGGGGTTTTAGGATAGATATTCTCAGCATATTCCTTATCCAAATTGAGCTGAAAAAGGCACAGGTACAGCTGTCAACCCTATCCTTTTGGGTCAGTTATACCTTCCAGAACATTACAGCCCTTATTCCCCTTTTGAAATTACTCTTTTAACCCTAAAATATCTGATTTCTTGATATTTCCTTATTCTAGAAGGTTCTTGGGTTGTTACACCCAAGATTCCTCAATTAAAAATCCTATACTAACCCTTAGGACATCCTAGAATTACTCTTGTAGTAATCAAGGAAAAATGTTAAGTTAGTAGGTTGATTAACTTAATCTTTTAAATTAATACTAGTGCTAATGAAATTGATTTAAGTTAGTTAGTAGAAGTTGAAATTACTTAATGGTGAGACTAAATGAATCATTTATTCTTAAACTTAGTTAATTGAATAATTGATCTTAACTAGTTATCTAGAACTTAGATCAACTATGTTGTTAGATTAATTATTTTACCTTTGATTTTTTTAAATTAGGTCTACTAGTTAAGTGTGACTAATTCCTTATTGCCTAATTAATTTACTCAAATTGACTAACATTTGAATTAAAATCAGTAGTTAATTGAATTAATTGGTTTAAACAATTTCATTAGGTGTAATTAGGCTTATCTATTAACTCTAGTCAATTGAGTGATTAATTCTATAAAGCTGAACTTTAACATATTTTGATCATTCTAGGATCTTAGTTTGATTAAAGAAAGTTAGTTAGGTTAATCATTAGGTAATAAGTAACTTTATTCTAATTTAATTAATTAGTAGCTAAATTTTTGTTGCT
Organism: Nicotiana paniculata; assembly: GCA_005239505.1. Classification (NCBI taxonomy): domain Eukaryota; kingdom Viridiplantae; phylum Streptophyta; class Magnoliopsida; order Solanales; family Solanaceae; genus Nicotiana; species Nicotiana paniculata. The sequence continues at coordinate 7,556 of ML345816.1, read as the reverse complement.
TTATCAATGGTTGATTAATTTCAGATTAATTAATTACTTTAGATTAATTAGGTTAAACTTCTTAGACTTAGGTCAATTATACTATTATTTAGTTCAAATGTACACTTAATTAGTCGTGTATAATTGTCTCTTCATTACCTAATTAAACTATTATTTAATCGATTAATCTTGGTGGGTGATTAACCCTCAAATTATACTAAAATCAGAAGATGAATTAGGGTAATTAATCAATTGAAGGTGGGAAGTAGCATTTAGAGAGGAGAGAAAACGACAGTGAAGGCAATCTGAAAAACTAAGCATGAATCAATAAAGCTAACTATTAATTTTAACAAGTAGAACACCTAACAAATTAACGAAATAGAAAAGGAAGGGGGGGGGGGGATACTAGTTGAGGGTGGTTTGACGGATTCAGGCGACTTTTCCGGAATTTAGCCGGACTCCGGTGGACTCAACATCGACTCCCACTCGCATGAATCGATAGCTCTTGTCAAGAGCCATCGACTAATGTGAGTTTGAGTCATAGATTCAAGGCAGAATCAAACTTAAAAGATTTTAGGGTTTTTGGATTCTTAGATCTAAAATAGGTCGAAATAGGGTGGTTTTTTGGGAGAACTAAACCTAGGAGGTGATTGAGGGGGTGAAGGAGGTTATAGGGTAAAGTTTTAGGGTTGATTTGGCGGAGCTCCGCCACAGTTGATTTGCGAGTTATTGTAATAAAATCTATGCTACTTTATTATTGAAAGCAATGAAAAGTCGGGAGTGGTGTACCCGGAGTTATTGTAGAATAGGGAATGGATACCCTATGCCTGAAAAGTAAAATCAACTAGGGATTGGAGACCCTATGTTGGAAAAAATCGACAGGTTATGTTGTCGTCAAGAAAAGATCAACGGGTTATGTCGGTGTCTGGGGGGAGGATCAACGGGTTATGCCGTTGTCAAGAAAGAGATCACCAGGTTATGCTGGTTTCTGGAAAGGTCAACAGGTTATGTTGTTGCCGGAAAAAGGGGTCATTAGGTTATGCCAATGTCAAAAAATGGTCAACAGGTTATGCTGTTGTCAAAAGAGGTCATCAGGTTATGCCGACATCTAGAAAGGTCAACAGGTTATGTTGTTGCCGAAAAAAGATCATTGGGTTATGCCAACGTCAGAAAATGATCAACAAGTTATGTTGTTGCCGGGGAAAAGGTCATTGGGTTATGCCAATGTTAGAAAATGATCAACAAGTTATGTTGTTATCAGAAGAGATCACCAGGTTATGCCGATGTCTAGAAAGGTCAACAGGTTATGTTGTTGCCGGAAACAGATCACCGGGTTGTGCCAATGTCAGAAAATGATCAACAGGTTATGTTGTTGTTTAGGAAAGGATCGCCACGTTATGCTGGTGTCTGGGAGATCAACAGGTTATGTTGTTGCCTGGAAAAAAGATCACCGGGTTATGCTCGTGTCAGGAGATGATCAACAGGTTATGTTGTTGTCATAATGATCACCAGGTTATACTGGTGTCTGGAAAGGTCAACAGGTTATGCTGTTGCCTGGGGAAAAGAGATCACTGGGTTATACCAGTGTCTGAAGATGATCAACATGTTATGCTGTTGTTAGGAAGATCACCAGGTTATGCTGGTGTCTGGAAAGGTCAACAGGTTATGCTGTTGCCTGGAAAAGGGAGTGATCAAAAGGTTATGCTGTTGTCAGAAAAATAAGAGATCACCAGGTTATGCCGGTGTCTGCTTGGGTGCAGGACCCTATGTTGGCATCAACTAAGGACTGGGATATCCTCGATTGGAAAATGTTTGGCTAGGGGTTGAGGACCCTATGCTACTTTAGGGTTGCATCATATTCAACTGCATTTCTTCTTTTTTATATATATGCGGGAAAAGAATTTTGGAGGAAACTTCCCTTTCTTTGGAGTCAATGATGCAGAGCTCCTTCTAGCTCTTGCGCAATTCGTTTTGATCGCACCTGCTTTTTGCACGATTGCTTTGCACCTGTTTCCTATTTTCAAACAAAGAACAATTTGTTAGTTTAAAACGATGGTTGGTTTTGCGGCCTTGATTTTCAACTGCTTGATCTCAGTTCTTTTGATGAAGACCTCAACCACTTGCTTGGTTGTTTGCTTGCTGGGGATTTGGGTTTCATCTCTAATCCCGGGGGCCTTGGCTTTTCAGATTTCACCATGGCGATCGGTCACGTGGGACCCAAAATTTTACTTTNTAGTCGCGTGGGACTTAACCTTTCCAACTTTATTTCGCCTTTATTGGCTTTTCATTCCTGACTTTTCTTCCAACTGTAACTTTAGGTCATTTGGGATATTTCGGCTTTTCAAACCCTGCCAAGATGGTTAGCCACATGGGGTTCAACCTTTCAACTTCAATTGCATTTATAGGCACTTCAATTTGATTTCCTTCTTTCAAGGGTTTTTAGTTTGAAGTATCGGCCGCTATGGCCAGTCGAGATCGACTCGATGCCTCTGACGAGGCTGGATGCCTTTCGCATATTAGCCCGTGTCAAATAAGAGCCCTGTAAATCAGTCTTGCCATCCTTTCTTTGCCTTAGTTTCGGGATAGAGTTAGATCGAAAGGGATTCAAAGAAAAATGAATGACAGAATGGACAATGAATTTAAACAAAAGGTATCCCTTTCGGGGGAAAGGAAAGAAGGACTTATCTGGAGTGCATGCGGACTTCAATGATCATGACATGCCTTTTGGACTGGATGTCTGATCCGTGTAAATTGTCCGACTCTCAGAAATTCATCACAACTATTATCCCGAGATCGAGAAACCTTGCCCCGGACTGTGTCCATATCAGTGATCCATTATCCTTTTCGATTAGTGGCGCCCTTTACGGGTTTTGACCGACTAACCTCTCTCATTTCTCTTCTTACCGTCGTCTTGTAGTGCTCTTTGCAAGTTTTCACTAACAAGACTCTCTCATTTTCAATTTCTCTACTCACCGTCGCCTTACAGTGCCCGTGTGGGTTTTCACCGATAAGACTCTCTCATTTTAATTTCTCTTATTGCTTGTATCATCTCCAAACAACTGTATCCTCCAATTTTGGACATCTTTGTTGATTGATCGGAAGGACTTGAACAGCGTTTGGTGCAAAGAAATTGTATTGAATTACAACTTTGGAACCCCTCTGGCGACACATTGCTGAATCTTAACACTTGCCCCAGCTTAAACTCTTGGGAAAATGTGGATTTTTATTTTGGTGTGACTACCCAGGGAGAGGCTGCCTACGTATCCTTTCGGAATCAAGTCGAACGTAGTTCAGGGGACTTTTGTTGTTTTTTTTTCTTCAATAACACCTTCGGGTTCCAAAGAGGGTAATCAAAGAAGAGTAACCGGCTCAAAGGGTTTGCAAAAGGGTTAATTTTGTTTGGGTAGCGAGAATGAAAGCCTTCGTCATCCCAACCGAAGAATACTTGCAAATAGATAGAGGATCAAACATAGTACCTTTTGACGGCATCTGCATTGACAGCCGTTTCGGGGTCATTTCCTTTGACGTCCCCCAGGTATAACGCTCCTTTTGGTAGCGATTTCCTTATGATGTATGGACCTTTCCAGTTTGAGGCGAATTTTCCTTTCGCTTCTTCGTGGTGTGGGAGGATACGTCTTAAAATGAATTGCCCTACTTCGAAGTTCCTAGGTCGCACTTTCTTATTGTAAGCGCGGGCCATTCTTTGCTGGTATAATTGTCCGTGGCACACTGCGGCCATTCTTTTCTCATCAATCAGAGGTAATTGCTCCAGTCCGGTCTTGACTCACTCATTGTCTTCAATTTCTGCTTTGACAATAACCCGAAGGGAAGGAATTTCGACTTCAGTGGGTATTACGGCTTCAGTGCCATAAACCAGTAGGTAAGGGGTAGCTCCAACCGATGTACGCACGGTCGTGCGATATCCCAACAATGCAAAAGGCAACTTTTCATGCCATTGCCTGGATGTTTGAATCATTTTCCTGAGAATTTTCTTGATGTTTTTGTTTGCTGCTTCAACGGTGCCATTTTCTTTGGGTCGATAAGAGGTCGAGTTGCGGTGTGTTATCTGGAATTGTTCACATACCTCCCACATCAAGTTACTGGTTAGATTCGCGGCGTTGTCGGTAATGATAGTTTTTGGGATACCAAAACGACAGATGATATTAGCATGCACGAAATCCACTACCACTTTCATAGTGACAGCTTTGAACGTGACGGCCTCGACCTATTTTGTGAAATAGTCGATAGCAACCAAAATAAATCTGTGCCCGTTTGAGGCCCTTGGATCGATTGGACCAATGACATCCATTCCCCAAGAAAAAAATGGCCAGGTTGCCAACATAGGATGCAGTTCTGTTGTCGGCGCATGGATTAGGTCGCCATGTATTTGACACTTATGGCACTTCCGGACGAAACCGAAAAAATCTTTCTCCATGGTCATCCAATAATATCCCGCCCGCAAGATTTTCTTTGCGAGGACGTACCCATTCATGTGGGGGCCGCATACTCCTGAATGGACCTCTCCCATGATCCTTTCGGCTTCTTTGGCGTCTACACATCTTAACAGATTTAGATCCAGAGTCCTTTTATACAGTACTTCCCCACTTAGGAAGAAACTGCTAGCGAGCCTTCGAATGGTTCTCTTTTGGTCTCTGTGGCCTGCTCGGGATAATCTCTTGTCTTTAAAAATCTTTTAACATCATGATACCATGGTTGGACATCGGGTTCTACTTTGACCGTGTTGCAATAACCATGTCTTTCCTTGATTTGGATCTCCAATGGGTCTATGTGAACATTACCCGGATAGGGCAGCATTGCAGCTAGGGTGGCCAGCGCATCAGCTAACTCATTATGGCACCGAGGGATATATCTGAACTCGACGGCTTTAAATCGCTTACTAAGATTCTCCACATGCTGTCTGTAGGGAAGGAGTTTAACATCTCGAGTGTCCCACTCTCCCTGATCCTGCTTAATGATCAAGTCCGATTCTCCCATGATCAACAACTCTTCTACATCCATGTCAATGGCCATGTTCATGCTCATTATACAAGCTTCATATTCGGCAGTATTGTTTGTGCAGAAGAAACGGAGGCCGGCCGTGGCTGGGTAGTATTGTCCGGTGGGTGAAATGAAGATTGCCCCTATCCCGATACCTTTCGCATTGGCTGCTCCGTCGAAGAGCATTTTCCAGGTGTTAGCGCCTTCCGAGATTACTTCGACGGAGTTGATTTCTTCATCCGGAAAATAAGTGCTCAGGGGCCGGTATTCATTATCAACCGGATTTTCAGCCAGATGATCGGCCAATGCTTGAGCTTTCATAGTTGTGCGGGTGACATAGACAATATCGAATTCCGTGAGCAAGATTTTCCATTTCGGTAATCTCCCGGTGGGCATTGGCTTTTGGAATATGTATTTCAAAGGATCCATCCTCGTGATGAGGTAGGTGGTATAAGCCAATAAATAATGTCGGAGCTTCTGAGCAACCAAAGTTAGAGCGCAGCAAGTCCTTTCTAACTGAGAATACTTGGCTTCGTAGCTTGTGAATTTCTTACTTAAGTAATAAATGGCCTGCTCTTTCTTCCCGGTTGCATCGTGTTGCCCGAGAACACACCCAAAGGAGTTTTCTAGCACCGTCAGGTATAGGAACAGAGGTCTCCCTGGTTCTGGTGGGACTAGCACTGGAGGATTTGACAGATATTCTTTGATCTTGTCAAAAGCGTCCTGGCACTCGTCTGTCCATTTGATGGCCGCATCTTTTTTCAATAGCTTGAATATAGGCTCGCATGTGGAGGTCAACTGAGCGATGAACCTGCTGATGTAATTCAACCTACCCAACAGACTCATGACTTCCTTCTTGGTTCTTGGGGGTGGGAGATCCCGGATAGATTTTATCTTTGTTGGGTCCAGCTCGATGCCCCGTCGACTGACTATAAATCCCAGTAACTTTTCGGATGGAACTCTGAAAGCGCATTTGGCTGGGTTTAATTTCAAATCATATCTGCGCAGACGTTCGAAGAATTTCCTCAAATGCTGCACATGGTCACTTTGGGTTCTGGACTTAATGATCATATCATTCACGTACACCTCAATCTCCTGGTGCATCATGTCGTGAAATATGGCGATCATGGCCCTCATATAAGTTTCCCCAGCGTTCTTTAAACTAAACGGCATGACCCGGTAACAGTATGTTCACCAGGGTGTAGTGAAGGCTGTATTTTCTGCATCTTCTTCATCCATCAACACCTGGTGATATCGTGCATAGCAATCGACAAAACACTGTACCTCGTGTTTGGAAAAATTGTCAACTATGATGTCTATGTTCGGCAGTGGAAAATTATCTTTGGGACTGGATTTATTCAGATCCCAGTAATCGACACATACTCGGACCTTTCCGTCCTTTTTAGGCACTGGAACCACATTGGCCAGCCAGGTGGTGTATTGGACCACTCGGATTAATCCAACCTTTAGTTGTTTAGTGACCTATTCTTTGATCTTGTCACTCATGTCTGTTTTAAATTTCCTCTGCTTTTGTTGGACAGGTGGATGACCGGGGTAGATTGGCAATTTGTGTACCACCAAGTCCATACTTAGTTCGGACATGTCATCGTAGGACCAAGCAAACACGTCTTTGAATTCAAATAGGAGTTGAATCAAGGCGTCTCTAGTTTTTTCATCCGTGTGGACGCTTATCATGGTTTCTCGAATCTCTTCTTCATTGCCCAAGTTAACGGGTTCCGTTTCATTTAAGTTTGGCTTAGGCTTATTCTCGAACTGTTCCAATTCTCGATTTATTTCCCTAAAAGCCTCTTCTTCGTCATATTCCAGTTCTTGATTCATTATTTCGAGGTTAGACGGCGTATTAAGATCAGAGCATGAAGTCCGCAAGCATGTCATGTTTTTTAAAGCCGCATTATAGGAATGAAAAATAAGAAAAGCAAACAAATCAGAAAGAATAATAGACGATGAAATTTTTATTTCATTTCATTGAATTCGAACATAAGAGGGTTTACATCGGAATTTAAAGGCAAGAATTTAAAAACACTTGAGTTACACCCTGAAATAACTCAAAGTGCAGAAAGGATGGCAAAAGCTAAACTACCAAGACTCCCGCCTGACGGAGAATGGAGTAGCCTCCCAGTTTTGCAACTTGGTGTCCGGCCCCATATACTGTACTTCGGTAGTGCTGGAGCCTTCTCCTGGTTGGACCATATGGGCCTCATACAACATCTGCATCATCGCTCCGCATATTTCTTCTATTTATTCGGCCGCGAAAGCCTCTTCCTCTTCCTCCACGTATTTTGGCTTGAAAAATGATGCGGTGATGTGTGGGATCGGCTGAGGCAATACCCAACCTTTTTCCTTACGTTGGTCAGCCCATTGTTCATCGTTGGGGGTAGCTTGAAACCCTATGCCAAAAAACTTTTTATTAGTAGACAAAGTGAGGGGTTCTTTAATGCCTTGCAAGGACACCCCGAGCCCTTTTCCAGGTGTGTAACCATGTTTGATCATGTCGCTGGCGACCATAATTGACGCGTTTGATAGGAAGGGTTAAGGGCACGGGGTTCCTTCCTCATGCT
>ML345813.1:14206-56091 GCA_005239505.1 Nicotiana paniculata | reverse complement strand
ATTCTACTAGCTAAAGTTTTGTTCTCTATTTGTTGAACTTCAGCATGTTTTAGCTGAAGTTTTCTCCTGGATTCAATAGTTTTGTCGTAAATCTTACTTCAGCAGAAGATGCTGAAGTTATTTAGTTCATTTGTAAAAATTTCAGCACTAAATAAGTTGAAAATTTGTTCTGGATTCATTAGTTTTGTCGTAAAGCTTTTTAATAAAACTTCAGCAGAAGATGCTGAAGTAATTTAGTTCATTTGTAAAAACTTCATCACTAAATAAGCTGATATTTGCTGAACTTCAGCATGTTTTAGGTGAAGTTTTGTTTTATATTTGCTAAACTTCAGCATATTTTAGCTGAAGCTTTGTTATGTTTACGATGAACTTCAGGGCTGAAGTTTTGTTTTTATATTTGTTGAACTTCAGCATTCTTATCCAAAAACGATGCATGAAGTTTTGTTAATTTGAGTAATGTGAAAATAGACTGGATTGCACGGTGGTTATTTCGATAAGAAAAATGTAGTGACCAATAGCATATTAGCATACGACGTTGAAGCTTGACAAGACAAAGAAATAAAAGAAAAAGAACAAAGATATGGATTCTCATTTTTTTATGAGAGAATTGTTGGTTAGAATTATAGCAGCAAATGTTAATCTTCAGCAGAAAGTTCATCCCTATGAACTGAAGTTTCATAGTTGCATCAACAACAGAAGAAGAAAAAGAAGAAGAAGAAGAAGAAGAAGAAGAAGAAGAAGAAGAAGAAGAAGAAGAAGTAGAAAGGGGATGAAGTTTTAAAAAAAAAGTGGGTACAAGTTAAAGTTTTTTTTAAAAATGGGTATAGGTTAAATGGAGGCGACCAAATAGGGCGTCCCGTGTAATTTTTACCTTAAAAATTCATTAAAATTGCAAAAATAGTAGACATGAACCCATAACTTTAAAAATATAATAGGTTCAATGCTAAAAATTTTAAAAATTGAACCCATAAAATTTAAATCCTAGATCCGCCTCGGACGGTAAATATTATAATTATCCACAATTAAGTGTATTATAATTATGTGAACATACTCTATACTATGAGTATGAGGATATAAATGCTAGATCGATGTTACACGTACTAATAGCAATATCTTGGCTCACCTACAAATTATTTTGACTGGAAGAGGAAATTATGAGATACATCAGAATATACATTGTATTTATTATTGTAGCTATACTTTCAGCAAATTTATCATTCGTGACACTATTTTAATTTTATAGCAAATTTATGAAATGAGAGATCAATTATTTTGAACTGAAATAAAAGATCTAGTAAACAGAGGTCTTGAGTTCGACTCTCTACAAAAGCATTCTATTTTTCTGTATTTCTGTATTTCGCCTTGGTTGTACTCGTTGCAGCCGATACATATTATATTCTTTGTATGCAACCATGTACACGGTCGATAGATGTTGGAATATAGTTGATATAAGTTGTAATCAGAGGCGGATCCACCCCTTTAGGAAGGGGTGGCATGGAACCCACCAAGATGATAATTTTTTTTATATACCTATGCAATTTAAGTTGTCTTACACTAAGTTAAATATTTGCTACCACATCCGTAAACTAGACAAAAGTGTCATGGCTGATATATTTTTTTGAAAATTTTTCTCGTGTTAAAATTAAAGTTGAAATTTATCTTGAACCTTGTTTGACTTTTCCTTTTCTTTGTGCTTTTTACTTCCTTTTGTCCCAGTGATTGATTCTCCTTTTCGGTTACCTCCCAATTTTCTATTTGTCATTTTATTATTTTTATATTTTTTTCTTTATTTTATTACTGTATATGTGATCTCTAACAAGAACACTCAAACTGAGACTCCAAAACTCTAAAATTATATAAAATAAGCATTACTCTTAATCTTAAGTTTATGAGTTTTCTTCTTTCAAATCCGAAAAATTTTGGGTCTTAATGAGAATTTTGGATTGAGATAAAAAAAATTCTCTTTTCTTATTATATCATAAAAACTTGTGTCATTTTATGGTTATTAAATATAAATTAAATCTATTTGCTATTAAATTGTGATAAAAATTCCGTAAGCATTGCTTTAAGAAAAAATGAGATTTATGATATTGAGTTATGAGGTCTTGTAGTTAATTTAATTTTAGACTTCTGCAATATAATTTATCTATTAAAGATAATTTTTTTTAACTTTCTTATTCTGATTGGTGTAATTTCCTTGTTGAAAATGTTATCTTACTTGTGTAAATTTATTTTTGATATACATATGAAGATGTAATTTTTTAGTGAAAATGTTATTTTACTTGTGTTGTTATAAGAAAGGTATGATTCCTTATTTAAAATGTTAATTACATTTCTTTTATATCCGAGATACAATTTTTATATTTGTAAATAAAAAATACCTATTAAGTTGACTCAAATAAACTCAAAAAATTGAATAAACGTTCCTAACAAATTTCGTATTAGTCATTACAAGGTATACACTAAAGGAAATTATGGCACCCTATCCTAGATCCGCCTTTGACTGTATTGGTTGTGCGTCTAAATACAAGTGATATAAGTCGGTAACAATTGAATAGTAGTTGTGAATATTAATTAAGCAAACTATAGTTACTAAACTCTAAACTATAGTGTTTTATCAAAATTCCTCCATAAGTTATACCTGTTATCAACATGTAGAAAAATTATGTATAACTAAAGATAAATCAACTATCAACGCTTGCTGGGCCACCATCTAGAGAGATTGGCTTTATTGAAGGGTGAATGACACAGTTACCCATAAAAATAAAAATATTTATCTTTATCTATCATTTGTTTTTTTACTCATCAAACTAATTGCATTTCTTATCCATAGTAGTTTTTGTGGGGAATTTCTCTTTTTTCTCCAATTCTTTTTTATTTCTATGCTTCTTTTCTTTTTTCTTTATTTCTTTCTTTTCTTCTTTTCTTTTTTCTCGTTTTCTTCTTTTTTTTCTTTTTTTCTCTTTTTCTATTCATTTATTTTTTCCCAAATCATATTATTTTTATTTTTACCATAACTTATTTCACACTCATTTTACTCCTTTTTTCTCTTTATTTGTTGTTCCTTTTCTAATTCCATTTAATTTTTTCTTTCTTTCCTTTTTCTTTATTTCTTGTCCCTTTTCTAATTTCATTTAACTTCCTTTGTTTATATTCTTTTTATCTTCATTACCTAATTTCATTTACTGTTTTCACTATTTTTTATTATTCTTGTTTTTATACAATAAGAAAAAATAATTGATATAGTAAATATTTATTCACTTTTTTTTTAAAATATAACTAGTATAATATACCTTTTATCTTTTTCATTTTTTTAATTCAATTATTAAACTAAATAATATCAATTGTCATTTCATCTAATTCATTGAATATCACACTGACTGCTGTTGAGCACCATAAATTACATAATCAGATTCTAAGAATCAACATGTGATTGACATGCTTGCGATGCAAACCTTGATCTCCTTCCCTACAAATATCAATACACACTCTACTATTAGTAGTAACACAACCAGTTATGGAGCAAGAAAACATAATCTACGGCCAACAAAATATACTATTTAGAATATAAATGATATTATCAAATAAAAGTATAAGTAGCAAAAAAGACTTGTAATACCATATGATACTAATATGGTATACAGGTATACCAATAGTGTATATGATTGCTCTAGAATATTGCTACAACTATTTGTGACTATACTACTGTACCAAAATATTAAAGGATGAAATATAAGTATGAGAAAACTATATGCTCGCATTGCAAGCTAAATATTCGCAAAGCAACTTGCTCATTTCGTATACTAACAGGGTATATAGTTGTATTGGGGTCGTTCCAACATTGCATATAATTATAAAAACTATTACATAATACACATAATCTATGTCCATCAGCACAAAAAAATTCTAACACTGCAAATCATGTTCATATAAATAATTTCATAGTAGAATTCACTTAAAAATGCAGCTAAAACAACCAAAAAAATGTTCAAACTACCATATGATACTAATATGGTATATAACTATACCAATATGGTATACAATTTTACTTGTTAATTTCCGGCAACTATATGACTATATTACTATTACATAACACACATGCATAAATAGAAAAATAAAAAAATAGTGTACAGCATATTAATATAATAAAGTATTTCAAGATATTTTACTATATTACTATTATTAAAAGAAAATCAAATAGTATACCAATTAAATGCAGCTAATACAATCAAAAAATGATTCAACTAGAATATGATACTAATATAGTATATAACTATACTAATAGGATATATAGTTGTACGAGGTCATTCTAACAACTGCATATAACTATAAATACTATTACACAATACACAAAATCTATGTCCATAGGTACAAGAAAATCCAACACAGCAAAACAATATCATATAAACCATTTCAGAATAGAATACACTTAAAAATGCAGTTAAAACAACCAAAACAATTTTAACTACCATATGATACCAATATGACATATAATTATACCAATAGGATATACAGTTATACTAATTAATTCTAGGAAACTATACATGACTATACTACTATTATATAATACACATGCATAAAGAGAAAAATCAAAAATTAGTGTACCATATATTCATATAATAATGCATTTCAAGATATTGTACTATACTACTATTATATAAAACAAACGCATAAAGAAAAAATTAAAATGATTACATAATACACATGCATAAAGGAAAATTAAAAAAATTCAAGATACTGTATTATTCTACTATTACTAAAGAAAAACCAAATAGTGTACCAATTAAATATAGTTAATACAACCAAAAAAGATTTCAATTAACATGTGATACCAGTATAGTATATAGTTATACCAACAAAATATACAGTTGTACGCAAAAAGTTTTAAAAAGATTTTTTTAATTCTATTGTTAAACTGATATAATATCAGTTGTCAAATAATCTAATTAACTCAATTTTTCGCATCATAATCTACTATCTGTCAACTTGGGAAATCCTCTAAACCTAATTGCCAACTTTCAGCAAAACAATACAAATCAACCTTTGGACCTCCGAATTCGATTCCGGGCAAACACCGTTCCAAGATTATTTTCACAAAAATCAAACTTTGGTCAATATTTCCAACTTAGGCTTCTAAACCAAGAACCAAAGGGTCCAAAATAACCTGAAACCTTTTCGGAACAAAAACAAACCTCGCAAGTTATAAAACAAAAATTACACATGTGTAAAGCATCATAAGGGAAAAGGAGACGCAAATACACAAAACATTCGGTTGGGTCGTTACAAATGATAACTACCAATACAACCTTACAATTTTGTGGCAGACTAAAACGTTAGAAATTTTTATTCTTTTTTGATAGATTTTTTTTTAGTTTTTTTTTCCTGGGATGGATGATAAACACATGAAAGGAAAGGTGGATAGATCATACATCTACTTAGAAAATATAGGGATACTGGCAACATTAGAAAGAGAAGAAAGAGAAAGAGAAGAAAAAATGATAGGGGATGAAAGAAAAAGGGAGGAGAAAAGTTAGCTGCAGAGAAAACAAAAATAGGAAGATAGATCGTCGGGTAATTATTTTTTATTGCATAGGATATACTATAATTATTTCTAGAATAGGTAAAACCGGGTAATATTTTTAAGTAGAATAGGTATAGCATAATTTGCTCTTTATTGAACAGTGTTGTGAAGCAAAGAGTTTTTGGGCCTCAGTTTTGTAGTGTGGTTTAGCAAATCCTTATTGCCCAAATTTATTAAAAGAATTAACCCAAATAGTCGTTCACCTAATCTCTTAAACTATAAATAGCCGACGGATGTATAATATATATATATATATATATATATATATATACAACTCTTGTATAATATATGCGTAGCTATGTATAACCAATGTATAATCTATGTATACCGACTAGAAAAACAAATATTAAATTTGATCGGTTATTTGTGTAACAATCCAATTTATTATGGGCAAACGTGATCTAACAATGTGGCGGGTGAACTTTTACAAATATTATTTTGGGGGTGGGGGTTGAGGGGCTTGGGGTTGTGGGAGGTTGAGTGAAGAATCCAATACTCCAAATCAAATCAATCTATGCATTATAATCTAAGCAAAGTATCGATGCTGTAATAGAGTTTTTTTGTTTTTTTGTTTTTCATTCGAGATCTGGTACCCGCTTTGGGACCCAACTAATTCAGATTTGTACCGAAAAACCCGATTTTAGAGGTAAAATACTCTATACTAAAGGCGATACTATAATCAGCGCTTGAACTCAAAACCTCTGATTAATGATAAAGAAATATTTATTACTCCACCACAATCATAGAATCACTAGGAGAACACTTTATTGTCTGGTTAAAGTCCACAGAAAAACACTAAAAAATAATAAATACAACCCAAATGACAATTAAAATAAGTGAGATTCTATCATACAATTACAATGTATTCCAGGTATTACTTTTGATTATTCTGAGAATTGCTACGACTGATAAACTAACTTATTTATAAATGATCATATACACTTAACTTGCTTGAAAGAGAATAAAAGAAGAAAAATATGAAACTTTGCAGGTCATATGATGTTATTATCTATATAATTTTATATATACCTGCCAGCTCCAATTTATAACTTATTTTAATTTTACAAATAACTGAACATGAAAATTAAGAAAAGATTCTTTGCCTAGGTAAAACGCATTCCAATTTGTATTTTACTCTCAAAGAGGTAACCTTTTCCAATCAAAAGGCTTTTTTATATATAGTATTGATGATCTCCTCTTTATTGGTATTATACTAATATTATCGGTCCACAGTCATAGTTGGATTATAAATAGAAAAAAAAGGATGTTTAAAGGAAAAAGAAAGAAATCAATAATTATAGAAACAATGAAGTCAAGAAAATAGGAGACCAAAATGGGACTACAATATGCATAATAATCATGCATGAGCAAAAGTTGCTTTATATTTTTTTTCTTATAGCTTGAGATTTGTCTTTCTTGTAATTAAATATATCAAAATTTACATATTTCATACTATTTTGAGATAAAATTTCTATTCAATAACTTTTCGTTTATTCATCAGGTTCTAAGCTAGCACTAGGAGAGCTCAAGTTCGCACCGCGTGAATTTAAAGAAAAGATGCTTTTCATCAGAATTTTTTTATTTTTATTTGTAAGGCTCGAATTCGAAATCTCTATAATGCCCTTCCATCCACAAAGGTATTCGTTTAGTACCAAAATGTAGGAAAATAAAAGAAAAGTGCTTCCACCAAAAAGAAGTAATAAAAATTAAAGAAAATCAACAAATTAGTATGCAGGAATCCCACATGTGCGAAATATAATCATACAGTACTTTCTGTAGAAGATTTTATTTATATACACCGACATCATAAAAAAAAATTACGCTATCATAAAATTTTAAATTGCTAGTCGATAAATTAGTTGATTTTCTGTTAAGTTAGGATTACTATCAGTTAAGAATTCGTCCCTCTATTCTTCTCTCTTTTTCCATTTAAGCCCAACACTCCATCTCTATCACCTTAATATTCCTCTTTCATTTTCTTCTTCCTCTACCCCCATAAATTTTAAGAACTCATAAAACAAAAGAAAGATGTCGACAGTACTAAGCATTCTTTTCTTAGCAATTCTCTTCATTATTGGCCTTATCATAACTCTTTTAAATTTCCCAAAAGAAAAGTTCCAACCATGGATTAAATCAATATCTCTAAAATCTCCACCTCTCCATGAGAAGAGCATAAGTACAACATGCTCATCCTCAAGAAGTAAGGATGAAAAGAAGATGAAAAACAGCAGCATCAAAAGCAGAAGCTCTAACAATTACAAGAAGCTTGAATTGAGAAGTATTTTTGCAACTTTTGACAAGAATAATGATGGTTACATAACCAAGCAAGAATTGAAGTTATCTCTAAAGAATATTGGGATTTTCCTGGAGGATAAAGATATTGTTGATATGGTTGAGAAAGTTGATTCCAACAAAGATGGTTTGATTGATCTTGATGAGTTCTATCAACTTTGCCACACTTTCTTGGGGATAGAGGCAGTGAATGAAGAAGAAGAATCAAACAGAGAAAAAGATCTTAAGGATGCATTTGATGTGTTTGATTATGATAAAGATGGATTAATATCAGCAGAAGAATTGAGTAAGATTCTTTCATCTTTAGGGTTGAGACAAGGGAAGAAGTTGGATTATTGTAAGGAGATGATAAGGAAAGTTGATGTGGATGGAGATGGAATGGTGAATTTTGATGAGTTCAAAAAGATGATCAAAGGTTGTGGAACTCTTGTTCCAATTTCTTGAGCAATCATTCAAAATTAATCTTCCTTTTCTTTATCTTCTCAAGGCTTTTCAAGAAACCAATTATTGAAGAATGACCTTAGTTGCAAGCTATACAAATCTCTAGTAGTCTCCATTATGGTTTGGTAAGGAAACCAAGATATTTGTATGCATGATAGTATATTTAGTTTCTCTCAAAACCATTTCAAATTAACGGTAGTATCCGACCAGCTTGCATGCATCTTGAAAGTTTGCACCAACTTCATCGACTACCAGGCTACACACTATTTCTTTTGTTTTCATTATCTTTCTTGTTTTTTTTCTTTCTTTCTTTTTGTCCTCCTTCACCCCCTGGGGTTGGGGGAACCCATGAATATGTAGGAGAAGGGTCAGATATGACAACTCACCTGGGTCTCCATTCAAGTATTGATCTAATATGTACACTTGTTCAGCACTTGGTACTACATATTTACCTGCACACAGCCATACAGCATTTATATCAAGCCAAACAATTAACAGTTACAGAATTAAGTGAAGATATATGTCCGCAAACATCGTGTAACAAGACAAATGTCTAGCATTTATTCATTTAGTGTAAACATCAAGTGTGGATAACAGCAACTAGAAACAATTTGACTCCTGTATCTGCTAGTAATATGTCAAAGTGTAGACATAAGAGAACGTCTTAACCTATGTTAAGTTCAACTTTTGATGAACAATGTGGCCCCAACCCCTGTCCCCTTGTCCAAGAGAAATGGTTCCTTTCTCCTTTATAAATTAGGCAAAGTAAAAAGGTTCTATTAAAGAACAATCTTTATTTATAGTTTAAAGTGTTCATCAGAACACAACTCAGCGACAAGGACAAAACAAGAACTGGGACACTACAGATTACTTAACAATGAAGAATTTATTAAAGGGAAAAGGTTAATTATTGGAGCGATGGAAGGGTACCCCGAAAGTGACCTATAAAATGGAATAAGTAATCAAACCGAACAAAAAATTAAAGCATAGAAACAGTGTGTTAAATAGTTTCTTATCACTAGAAGAACCTCGGAAATGTATGAACTTCGATTCTAATTGAAAAAACTGGAGAAAAGCCAATAAAAACTTGTCCATCAATGATACAAGTACCCTTCCGCTAATAACTGCAGCAGGGCACCTTAATCTAATAAACAAAAGTTCTAGCTTAATTTTATCGCTAGAGACACTTGTTACAACTGTGTCAATAGGACATTACTGTTGCTATCCTATAGATTATACAACCAATAAGGACATGATACATACTAAAAGATATCAGGGTTGAAACGCCCGGGAATAGAGTTGCTTTGTTGAGCCTGCTTGAGGTGCATCGAGAGAGCATAGTTATTAACCTGACGACATGGAAAAGTCAAACAATCACAACATTGTCATACGTGAGAAGTGGAATAGCAAGAAAACAATGCTAAATCAGAATCACAAATCCAGACAAGCAGTTAGCTGTCATAGGTGCATTAGTTCGCAATAGTGCAAACTAAAATTGGGTTTGACCTCTCAGATGGACGAAAAGGGCGAACCCTTTCCCTTCTTCCAACTATTTCAGCAGGGATTTGCATTCCCCAGTTTCATAAGAGAAAGCATGCTATAAAGAATGAAAACCAGATTTTGATCCATTATTCTTTTCCTTTCCTTTAATAAGAGAAAGCATGCTTTAAAGAATGAAAACCAGATTTTGATCCATTATTCTTTTCCTTTTCTTTAATCCCTTTGATGTTTGGTCACAGTGAGGATGAGTGCACAGGAAATGCAATAGATTTCCAGCCAATAAATAAACAACAAAAACATCATATCAGATTTAAGAGGATTTCACCTCAAGGGTTCTAAGCTGCTCCTGGTACTGAGCCACCGACTGCTTCAGCTGATTCAACTCGTGCCCTCTATCCTCGAACTCCTTCTGACGCTCATGCTGGATGGCAACTGCTCGCTTTAAAATAGCATTCTCTTGTATAAGAGCTTCAAGCTGTTGCTTCAGCATTATGTTCTCCTGTTATCACTACCAAACTATAAGCATCTGATTTTTATTTACAAAATTCATTAGAATAAAATAGAAGTACCAGACCAGAATAAGAAGATAATTAATCTGGGCTATGGAACTATGCCAGCACACACACTCAACCCTCACAAGCATTGATTTTTATAAGCAGCGGGGAGGTGAAGGAGGACATGAAATGACTAAAAAAAGGAACACTACTAAATATGACAATCACCAGACCCAATCAAATACAACTGCTCAAGATCTAAACATCTCTCCCTTTCACAAGAACTTTCTCCTTGTATATTTCATTCTTATTTTCTTCTTTCCTCTTATGTTTATGCAATGTGTTGTTCGCTACTTCCATTCATCCACCTGCTATTGAAGTATCCAAAAGCAACTTTGCACTTAATGCCCATAGCAAGTGTAGACATGATAAAGAAAATAAAAAACGATAATATGAGCATTTAAGCACCTCGTGCATCCAACTACAGTAGTGTGAGAAAGTAAAATAGAAAAACAAAGATAAAAGAGATGTCATGGTGTTTATAATGCGGGAAAAATAAAATTACTGGAAAAGCATTTGGGGACCACCTGCTGGAAACTGCAAGCTGTTGCCTCTGTTGCACGGGCATATATGGACTTCTCCAACACCTCAAGAGCTCTTGAGGCACGGGCTTTAGCATCATCCATATTTGACGCACTCATCATCTCTCTGACAAAGAGCTCCACCCATTCTGTACTGTCCATACGCACTACTCCGGCAGCAGATAAATCCTCTACAGGTGTGATGTCACCATTAGTTGTAGCTGTACCTGCAATAAAGTAAAGGAACTGTGTCTACGTAAAGGGAAAAGTAGAATTGTGCTAGAAAATCCATATCCAGTTCTTTGAACACCAACCCCCCCAGTGAATGTACTAATACAGCTTGACAACATGGTGAATATCAATAACAGCAAGTGGATCAAGAAGGAGACATAAATTACACAATTTTCAGATGCATTCAGCAAAGCAAGGCTGGAAGCAGTTTAACTTTATGATAAAAAAGCTACTTCTTTAAGTCTTGCCATCTTTTCATAACAGGGTCATTCCGGCACAATTTTTTAGCAGTAACATGTCCATGGCCTTGAGTGACCCATTTTGCATGAAAAGAAGCACACAGATAACACAGGAGTTGTATCAGTAATTTAACTCCCATTGTCTGATGAAAAGATCAAAAACTAAGAGGATTGGCAACAGTGCCTTTCAGGAAACAAGAAAGTTATGTTACGGTAAACTAAACAACTTAACCCTGACCAAATTTAACTGAATTATGAACAGCGAGTGTCAGTCTTGAACTAACACTTGATTCCCATATTGACTTGTCCAACTTTTTATTCGAATCACAGCAAAAATAAGGTACTTTCATTATTTAGTGTCGTATATAACTACTAATTGTTTCCTCATACATCCACTCAATGACACAATATTACTAGACCCTTCACTGCAACCAAAATAAAAGTAATTGAGTAATGTCTGTATAAAATGATACAAGGAATATGCATCAAAGGAAAAAAGTTAAGGAGGTGAAGTTATCACAAGAAGGACCATGTTATTAGACACTTCAGTAGTTAGTTGGGTTAAGATTTGTAAAGTGGAGGTTGGTTTGCAAATAAATCAAGGAGCAGACAAACCTCCACCGACTATATCAAGCAATAGTACAAGTTTGAAATTCACGGAACAAAAGCAAGATAATGAGTCGATAATATGGACCACAAGTGACTACATGCTCAATTTAAAGAGCACAAAAAACACCAATTGTGAAGCATTAAATGGCAGTTACTTAGACATTCGCAATTGAAATATTTCCAAAACTGATAAAACGTTATAAAGCATAAGTAGGTGAGTTGACAGGACACTGACAAACATTTGGAAAATAGGAAAATCAATAACGATACATCAGGTGGGCTTAAGCAGGAGCAAGGTTTTAGACAGATGAATGATGACATTACATAGATCTGCTGAGTATTACAAAAAGATCAACGATAAGGCGTAGTACAATGGGCAAGAAGTTGAAACTTTTTTACATGTAGGTTTGACAAAATGATCTCAGTCAAGGCAGCGGCCTTTAAAAGGGGCAAGAACATACCATCAATAAAAACAAACAAACAAACAAACAAAGTTCAATGTGCACCTTGAGTAAAAAACTGGCTGCTGGACTCCTGGGTAGCACCAGAGCTTCCTGCCACAGACCTTGGATTCTCACCAGATCCCAAGCGAAGCTCATTTAGGCTTTTGATAGCAGAATCTAGATCATCACCGCATTCTTCAAGTGCTCGCTCAACCAACTGAAAAATGAAATCTCTAGGTTAAGTTTTCTCTTTTTAAGGTAAATCAAGAAAATTGTATCAAGAACTTGACATATCTAAAGTGAACAAATGCTTTCATGCCCAAAATCGACAACCTAGACATAGAAATTCTTTCAAATGGAAAAACAAATGTTAAGCCCGTGATATCATAAGATGACAGTAATCCGAGTGCGTACCATTTCTAAATCACATAATCAATAGGAATAGAGCACAAATTCTAAATCCTACACCCCATGCCATTAAAACAAATGAAGAGTGGAATTCTGAGTCAGCATCTACGAGGGATCAACTTAAGTAAAATTAACTCCACCAGTAGGAAACAAAAGGAACAACCTGTTTTTTTCCTTTTGGTTAATTTTTCCTTCTTTTTTCTCAACGTAACAAGGCTTTAAATTAGCAAGTCAACAGACACATTATATATTATAGCATCAAAAATAACCCTGAGAAAAATGCACTTTTTCAGTTCTTTTAAAATACAAAAGGAAATTTGGCGCATTGTACTTAATGGGTTCCACAATGTTTTCAGATGCTCCAAATCCTTGTTATATTACAAGAGCAAAACATGACGTTTGTTCTCAAGGAAGCACAATTTTTATAACCTCATAATCTTTAATTGGTTTGATACCCTTATAAAATTTCCATATTTCCTTCTAAGTTAGTCCATACCAAAAATTGGTGGAGTTCAGGAATTCGTTAATTCAAAAACACTTAAAAAGTTGAAAGAATCTCACACAAGTTGAGCCAAGATTGTTTCTATTCTAGACAGCAAGTTGTATGTCTGTGGGATAAGTGCGAAACTTTTCCAAAAAATTTTCTAAAAAACTAAGGATAATTAAAAGCTATCTAACTCTTGACTTCTGCTCTCTTTCCCTCCATTCTAGGAGACTAGTGGAGAAATCGCAGTTATCAACTTATCAGCCCTTGTTCAAAGTCTAGGAGAATATGTTAGCCTCACTGTGAGTCAATTATGCTAGCACCAAGTTCCTACAGTGCAAAATAATATTGATTGATACATCTCCAACTTAATACTACAAACAGCATATGAAAGACAATGTTTAAAACAATTACATGGTTCAAAGTTGTATGTTAAAATAGTTCTCCAAACGGATAATAGTAGGCAAATCTTTGACCAGTAAAATCAGTATCCTCAGCACATTTCAATTTCCCCCTCAAAATAAACCCTCCACATCACAAAACAACTAAATTAAGGAAGTAGAAAGCATTTTTAGTAAACAGAGCTTGTCCAATACTTTCTTTTATAAAGATAAGTCCAATACCTTTTTTGAAAACATTGCTTGTCTAATAGCTAAATTAAGGATGATAAATCAAGCATATTTTTTCTTCGTCATCAAGCTTGTCCAATAATTAAACAAAAAAAAAAATGGATGATTTTTACAGCTAAAAATCCCGAAAGAATATGAAACACCAAGCAAATTACACCGAAATTGCAAAATACTAATAAAATCGATTAAAACAGTTAAAAACAAAAGGAGCTAAACCTGTTTGTCCATATCAGGAAAGAGCGTGAGAAGATGATCGAGTGCCGACGACGACGAAACCGAAGAACCGGCGAAAATATTAACAGCAGAAAATGAATGATCGGAATCACAATTTGACCTCGCCGGAGAAAAAGACGAAGAGAAACAGCGAATTCTTTTCGGAACCGGCGGCGAAGACGACGACGGCGAAGGCTGAAAATCCTCAAAAAAATAGTTCGATCTCTTCCCGCACAATATAGCAGCAGCAGACATGTTTTTCCTTTTTCAGATTTCTACTCTGAGTTGGAACAACAACAATTCCTCTTTCACCGTTCCGATCATGCAGATTTAGATATATTAAAATTTTGAGAAAACAAATTACTAAAATAAATTCGTCTGAACAGAAAATATATGGTTGAATTTCTAAAAAAAATTACGTGTTTATGACTGTCTATATATTACACATTTAAACAACCTCAGCTCCCCTATCTTAACAAACGGGAAAAAGAGAAATAAAAAAATTTGTTCAACAGTAACTTTCCAACTTTTTGCTTTACTAGTCTTATGCTACATGTAGCTAACTCAATGAAAATTAATTTAAAAATTATATAAAAAAAATTTATACTCCATATTTAAGTTATAAAATAAAAGCTAAGAGAAAATATCAGTTAAGTAAAGAATATTAATTTAGTTAAATGAATAGCAATTATCAATCTGACTCTTAATATTATATTAAAAATGATATTCCTCTTATTTTTTGTTTCTGTTGCTGCCGATTCTCTTCTTAATTGCATAATAATAATAATAATTTATTTACCCTATTATGTTAATTTTAAAAAATAATTTTACTTGTATGATAAATTGTAGAAGAATTTAATTGGATTATTTTGCTAATTAGTTAATTCTCAATTATTTGTTCTCAAATAAGAAAATACTTTGTTTTCTTGTTGATTCGAATTGTTAATGCTAGTTCATATTAGTAATTAATATTTTATCCAATTATATTCTATTTTTAGTGGTAAAAAATAATTAATATATTATTTTAAGATTTTTGTGTTTGGAAAATCGATAGTGTTGTTGACTTTTATCAACTGCCAATCTATCTCTCTCTAATTTTTTTTAGTTTTTTGTTCTAATTATTGAGCGTGATTTTCAAATTTAATACAAGAAATCAATAATAAAATATTATTTGAGTTGGAAAGGAGTTCAATTATAATACAAAATTAATTATAATTTATATATATAATGAGATTAATTAATATGTCTTTTGTTGGTTCGAAAATTGGCTCACGAATGATGAAATAAGCAAATTAATAATAATTAGATTAAAACTCGCATTACAAAATTTAAGCAGTTATATTTGCACATTACAATTTTTAACAAAGTTTTTGTGTCTCTTCCTAAGAGTTAGCATATTTCTCATGTTATTTCTTCTGTTATTCCCTTTTTATTGATTATCAAGTTGTAGCAAACCTTTATATTTATTCTTCAATAGCTAATTTTTTCTTTAAAAGATAATTATGTGTTGGAGAAATTATATTTCACTATATTCCGTGTTAAATAAAATTACAATCATGTTAGTATATGATATAGGTTGGGGGGTAGGGCAAGGGTCAGGGGGTGGGACGGTGTAACGACCCAGTCCGTCGTTACGTAAAACCTGCATTATAATTGTTGTTATTGACTTGTCATAGGTTGGTTATTCTGTTATTGATGTGTTAGAGTCGATAGGCTTGAAATCGAATGGTTGTAGTGAGAGTTTAGTCATGTAGCCTTTAAAGATAGCCTTATAATGGGAAAAGTCAACTGAGAGTTGACTTATTGGTAAACGACCTCGGAATGCGGATTTTATGGCTCGGATAGCTTCGTTAGGTGATTTGGGACTTAGGAGTGTGTTCGGAATATTTTTGTGATGTCCGGTGTAGAATTAGGCTTGAATTGGCGAAAGTTAGTTTTTGGCGATTTCCGGTTGGCAGTGGAAAATAGGCTATCGGGGTCGGAATGGAATTCCGACAGTTGGAGCAGTTCGTAATGTCATTTTGGATATATCTGCAAAATTTCAGGTTAATCGGAGTTGTTTCGGGTAGTTTCGGCATCGTTGGTGGAATTAGAAAATTCAAAGTTCATAGGCTTGAATTCGATGTGTTTTTTGGGTTTTGATGTAGTGTTTGATGCTTCGAAGGCTCGACTAAATTTGAATGATCATATATGATGTGTTGGTATGTTTGGTTGGGGTCCGAGGGGCTCGAGATGGTTTCGGATGGTTAACGGGGAGTTTGGAATGGTTTTGATATTGCTGATGTTGTTGTTACAGGTGTTTTCGCACATGCAGATGGGGAGCCGCAGGTGCGGTTCCGCAGGAGCGGACATGGCACCGTAGGTGCGGAAGTTTGGCTGAGTAAGAGGATTCCGCAGGTGTGAATTAATTGCCGCACATGCGAGGCCGCATCTGCGGGAGGTTGATCGCAGGTGCGGAAGTCGAGGTCCTTGGGATTTTCCGCAGGTGCGCACCTGGGATCCGCAGGTGCAGTTCCGCAGGTGCAAGTAAGTGGTCGCAGGTGCGGAACTACTGGACAGAAAAGTATAAAAGCGTGCCTTCGCGAATTTTAGCCATCTTTTTCAATATTTCATCCGGGTTTGAAGCTTTTGGAAGAGTTTTGAAGAGGGGATTCGATAGTTCTTCATTGAGGTAAGGTTTATGGATTCTAAACTCGTTTATATGTGATTAAAGGTCGATTTATGGTGAAAAATTAGGGAAAAATCAGTGCAAATTGGGTAATTAGGGCTTGGGGTTAAGAGTCTTTAAAATGGGAATTTGAGGGGTTATTTGAACTCCGAATTTAGTGTTCTTTATATGTACGGACTCGTGAGATGATGAAGAATAGTTTTGTATAAAAATTTTGAGTTTCGGAACGTGGGCCCGGGGGTCGGGTTTGACCAATTTCGGGATTTTTGATACATTTCGATTGGGATTAGTTCCTTAGCATATTATAATGATATACATCTGATTGTTGGTAGATTTGGAGCACTCGGAGGTCGAATTTAGAGGCAAGGGCACTGCAGAGTAGTGTATTAGCCGGTTTTGAGGTAAGTAACGCTTCCAAACTTGGAACTGAGAGTTCGAAACCCCAAACTATTTGATATATGATGTTAATTAAGGTGAGCACTTGCCAAGTGACGGGCATGCGGGCGTACACCGAATATTTGTAGCTTGGCTCATCCCATGGCACTGTTTAATGGTTATCTCAGGTTGATATTTGTACTATGAAGGTTGTATTTACCTTGAACGCAATAGAAATCATGCTAAGTATAAATGTTAAGGCTTCACGTCGATATGTTCAGACCGGAACGGTCGATTATTGCTGTCTCTATTTATGATTATTGTTTTCATGTACTCAGTCCTGTTATAGTATATGTTTCATGCCTCAGTCTCGTAAGTTGCTAGTTTATTCTATATTATCATTGGTTTGGGCTGATTTTCATATGTTAGAGCATTGTGAGTGAGACTGGAAGGTACTGACTGAGTGAGGATTGGAGCCTGGTTTTGAGACAGTTATGAGGTCGTACTGCACACCACAGCGACCCTGAAATCATGCCTTTGTTGGCTTGATATAGCGCTTGGGCTGAAAGGAGCCCCTCCGGAGTCTTTACACCCCCAGTGAGCGCACAAATATTGAGGGATGGATCTTCCCTGGACATGGATCTTGTCCGAGTATTATGTTCCGGAGATGGATCTTTTCCGTGGGTATTATGTTCCAGAGATGGATATTCTCCGTGGGGGCTGGATCGGCCTTTTTCCTCAGTACTTGGTGACTGTGTCACTTGTGTTTATGTAATATCCGGGATGGATTTTTCCTGGGCTGGAAGGCTGTAGTCTAGTACTGAGTGGACCACCTTATGAGAGTTTGATTACTGAGTATACATCATTCTTGATTCTATATGAATTCATGCTAGTATGCAAAGTTATAGACATATATTGATGCATCGTGTTTATTTCCTGATATATTACTGTCATGTCCAAGTTATATACTGTTGTTCGAATTATCGGAGGTTTAGTCCGTCACTACCTCTCAACCCGTAGTTTGTTCGTTACTACTGAGTTGGTGTACTCACGTTACCCCCGGCACCTTGTGTGCAGATCCAGGTACAGAGGGATTCAGCTCTGATCAGTAAGTAGCCACAGTTTCATCAGAGTTGACGAGGTAGCAGCTGGCGACTGTGATCTCGTCTTCTCTTCCTTTTCTACCTGTCACATTTATTTTCAGACTATGTTGGTCATTTATTTTTTGGTTGTATTAAGTACTAGCAGCTCATGACTGTGTGACACTGGATCCGAGGATTGTAGGATTTGGGTTTTGAATTTCATTAACTGGTTTTTAATTTTTTATTTATTATTATTTTTATCCATAGACTTGTTAAGAAGGATATTTTATTGATAATTGCATTCAGTTAGATAAAATGGGTGTCTTGCCTGGTTTCACGACAGGCGCCATCACGACTCCGGAAATGGGTCTTGACAAGTTGGTATGAGAGCCCTAAGTTAAATAGGTATCTCCAGTCATGAGCAGGTTTAGTAGAGTCTTGAGGATCGTTAAGGAGACATCTGTACTTATCTTCGAGAGGCTACAGAACCGTTAGGAAAGTCCCACATCTTTGAATTTTGTCGTGCGGCTCTGTTGAACTCTGAAACTAAACTTCTGTTGTTTTCATTCTCTCACAGATGGTGAGAACCCGTGCTATCGATAGTGGTGAACAAACACCAGCAGGACCAGCCCGAGGTCGAGGCTGTGGCAGAGGGAGGGGTGCAGCCCGCACAGCAGCCGGGGCAGCACCTGTGGACCCTCCCAGTGCCCAGGAGCAGGTCCCCGCAGCTGAGATTCTAGCGGGGCAGACTCAGGCACCAGCAGTGCCCATTGTGATTCCGGGTGACCCTAGCCCAGATTTTGACGGTGTGCACCACCTTGGCACATGTCATCGCTATGTCCACTACTACTACTACTTCTCAGGCCGGGGGAGGCATCCAGACTCCAGCTGCCCGGACACCTGAGCAGGTCACCTAGGGACTTCAGACACCTGGGGCAGCCCCAGTACAGCAGATTGCTCCGGTACAGGATTATGTGGTCCCATCTTTAGCTAATGATGAGCAACATAGGTTGGAGAGGTTCAGCAGACTCCAGCCTCCGACTTTTAGTGGTACAGAGGGCGAGAATGCCCAGGCCTTCTTGGACAAGTGTCAGAGGATGCTACGTACTGCAGGGATATTAGAGGCCAATGGAGTTCCATTTACTACATTCCAGTTTTTAGGAGCTGCACTTGCTTGGTGGGAGGCCTATGAGAGGCGTAGACCCGCTGATGCAGCGCCCCTTACATGGTACCAGTTCTCCATTCTCTTTCTGGAGAAGTATATACCACAGTCTCGCAGAGGTGAGCTACGCAGAGAGTTCGAGCAGTTGCGTCAGGGAGACATGACCGTGACGTAGTATGAGATGAGGTTCTCTGAGTTAGCCCATCATGCCATATGGCTAGTTCCCATAGACAGAGAGAGGATTCAGAGATTTGTTGATGGTCTCGCTTACCAGCTACAGATTTTTCTGACCAGGGAGAGGGTATCCGGTGCTTCTTTTGAGGAGGTAGTTGACATAGCCAGGGAGGTTGAGTCAGTGCGCCGCTAGGAGCGTGTTGATAGAGAGGCCTAGAGGTCCTGGTAGTTATAATGGTGATAACTCAGGAGGTCAGTCTCAGCACAGCAGAGGCAGACCATTCAGGCCTCCTCCGCTAGCTCGTCCAGCTTACAGTGGTGCTTAATCAGAACACGGTCCCCGTATCTCTCATCCGGACCATTCCTCATTTAGTGCACTTCCAGCCCAGAGCTCATCCCGACCACCATCAGTTCAGGGTTCCTCAACACATGGTTCTTCTAGCAGCTACTCCGGTTCTAGGGGTTCCCTTCAGTCCCCATCGTCAATTGCTGGGAGGGGTTGTTTCGAGTGTGGGGATCCGGGTCACATCCAGAGGTATTGTCCCCGCCTTTCTGGTAGTTCATTTCAGCACAGGAGCTAGCCTCCAGCTTCAGAACCAGTTTCTACACCACCCGCTCAGGCAGCTAGGTGTGGAGGTCAGTCAGTCAGAGGCCGCCCCAGAGGGGGAGGTCGGTCAGGTGGAGGACATGCCCGTTTCTATGTACTTTTGGGCAGACCAGATGCCATAGCTTCAGATGTAGTGATTACAGGTATTATCTCAGTCTGTCACCGGGATGCTGCAGTATTCTTTGATCCTTTCTACGTATTCATATGTTTCTTCATACTTTGCACATTTCTTGGATACGCCCCGTGAGTCTTTATTTTCAGTTGTTCATGTGTCTACTCCGGTAGGGGATACTATTGTGTTAGACCGGGTGTACCGGTCTTGAATTATATCTATTGGGGGTTGGGAGACCCAGGCAGATCTATTATTTCTTAGCATGGTTGACTTCGATGTGATTTTGGGCATGGATTGGCTATCTCCATGCCATGCGGTTCTCGACTGTCACGCCAAGACTATGACCTTAGCGATGCCTGGATTGCCGAGGATTGAGTGGAGAGGTTCGGTGGAGTACGTGCCTAGCAGGGTGATTTCCTTTCTGAAGGCTCAACGTATGATTGGGAAGGGGTGTGAGTCTCATTTGTCCTTTGTGAGGGATGTTAGTAGTGAGACTCCTTCCATTGATTCTGTTCCTGTGTTCCGTGAGTTCTCGACGTTTTCCCAGGACACTTTCAGGCATGCCACCTGACAGGGACATTGATTTTGGTATTGACTTATTGCTTGAGACCCAACCTATCTCTATTCCTCCTTACCGCATGGCCCCGGCATATTTGAAGGAATTGAAGGAACAACTTCAGGAACTCCTAGATAAGGGGTTCATTCCGCCTAGTGTGTCGCCTTGGGGTGCGCCGGTGTTGTTCGTAAAGAAGAAGGATGGATCCATGCGTATGTGCATTGACTATAGGCAGCTGAACAAGGTTACGGTGAAGAACCGGTATCCTTTGTCCCGTATTGATGACTTGTTTGATCAGCTTCAGGGAGCTAGGGTGTTCTCCAAGATCAACTTGAGGTCTGGGTACCATCAGGCTTAGAATCGGGATTCTGATATTCCGAAGACTGCTTTTAGGACCAGATATGGCCCCTATGAGTTTCTGGTTATGTCTTTTGGGCTGACCAATTCCCCAGCCGCGTTCATGCATTTGATGAACAACGTGTTTCAGCCTTACCTTGATTCATTCGTTATTGTGTTCATTGATGACATCCTGGTGTACTCTCGTAGTCAGGAGGAGCACGCTCAGCATTTGATGGTTGTGTTGCAGAGATTGAGGGAGGAGAAGCTTTATAAAAGTTCTCCAAATATGAGTTTTGGCTTGGTTCGGTAGCTTTCTTGGGTCACGTAGTGTCTAGCGAGGGCATTTAGGTGGACCCGAAGAAGATAGAGGCAGTGCAGAGTTGTCCCAAATCGTCCTCAGCTACGGAGATTAGGAGTTTCCTGGGTTTGGCAGGTTATTACCGTCGCTTTGTGCAGGGATTTTCTTCTATTGCTTCACCTTTGATCAGATTGACCCAGAAGGGTGCTCCATTCAGATGGTCCGATGAGTTCCAGGAGAGCTTTCAGAAGCTCAAGTCAGCATTGACTATAGCTCCGGTATTGGTATTTCCTACGGGTTCGGGTTCTTACACAGTCTACTATGATGATTCTAGAGTTGGATTGGGAGTGGTTTTGATACAGGACGGTAGGGTGATTGCCTACGCATCCAGACAGTTGAAGGTGCACGAGAATAATTATCCAGTGCACGATCTTGAGTTAGTTGCCATCGTTCATGCCTTAAAGATTTGGAGGCATTACTTGTATGGGGTACAATGTGATATTTTTAATGATCATCGTAGCTTGCAGTATCTGCTCAGGCAAAAGGACTTGAATTTGCGTAAGAGGAGATGGTTAGAGCTTCTTAAGGACTATGACTTAACTATTTTGTATCACCCGGGGAAGGCCAATGTAGTGGCCGATGCCTTGAGTCACAGAGCCGAGAGTTTTGGGAGCCTAGCGTACCTTTCAGTAGCAGAGCGATCGTTAGCACTTGATGTTTAGGCTTTAGCGGGACAATTGGTGAGATTGGATTTGTCAGACCCTCCGCGGGTGGTAGCTAGCATGGCTTCCCGGTCTTCTTTATTTGATTAGATTAAGGCACGATAGTATTATGACCGCCACTTGTTAGTTCTTCAGGATAGAGTTTGTCGGGGTGATGCCCTGGATGTGACTATTGGTGATGACAGAGTTATGAGGATGCAGGGTCGTATTTGTGTGCCCAATATGGATGGTATTCGAGAGTTGATATTAGCAGAGGCTCACAGTTCGCGATATTCTATTCATCCGGGTTCCACGAAGATGTACCAGGATCTGAGACAACAGTATTGGTGGAGGTCGATGAAGAGAGATATTGTTGAGTATGTAGCACGGTGTCTCAACTGCCAGTAGGTCAAGTATGAGCACTAGAGACCAGGTGGATTACTTCAGAGGTTAGATATTTCGGAGTGGAAGTGGGAGCGGATTACTATGGACTTTGTAGTTGGGCTTCCACAAACTTCGAAGGGTTTTGATGATATTTGGGTCATTATAGATAGATTGACCAAGTCCGCGCACTTATTCCTGTCAGCACTTTTTATACTTCAGAGCGGTTAGCTGGTACTTACATTAAGGAGATTGTCCGATTGCATGGAGTTTCGGTTTCTATTATTTCTGACAGAGGTACTCAATTCACATCTCAATTTTGGAAGGCCGTACAGAGAGGTATGGGTACTGAGGTAGATTTGAGCACTGCATTTCATCCTCAGACCGACGGGCAGTCGAAACGAACTATTCAGATTTTGGAGGACATGTTACGGGCTTGTGTGATTGATTTTGGTGGTTCATGGGATCAGTTCATGCCACTAGAAGAGTTTGCATATAATAACAGCTATCAGTCCAACATTTAGATGTCCCCGTATGAGGCTTTATATGGTAGGAGGTGTAGATCTCCGGTTGGTTGGTTCGAGCCTGGTGAAGCTAAGTTAATGGGCACAGATTTGATTCAGGATGCGTTGGAGAAGGTGAAGTTGATTCAGGAGCGACTTCGCACGGTGCAGTCTAGACAGAAAAGTTATGCGGACTGGAAGGTTCGGGATGTGTCTTTTATGGAAGGGGATAAGGTACTGCTGAAGGTATCACCCAAGAAGGCTGTTATGAGGTTCGGAAAGAGAGAAAAGCTAAGTCCGCAGTTTATTGGTCCTTTCGAGGTGCTTCAGAAGGTTGGAGAAGTGGCTTATAGACTTGCCTTGCCGCCCAGTCTATCGAGTGTTCATCCGGTATTTCATGTGTCGATGCTCAGAAATATGTTGGTGACCCGTCTCATGTGTTAGACTTCAGCACAGTTCAGCTCGAGGATGATGTCTTATGAGGTGGAGCCAGTGGCTATTTTGGCTCGCGAGGTCAGAAAGCTGAGGTCAAAAGAGATAGCTTCAGTGAAGGTGCAGTGGAGAGGTCAGCCAGTGGAGGACGCTACTTGGGAGACTGAGCGGGAGATGTGGAGCAGATATCCTCACTTGTTTGAGACTCCAGGTATGTTTCTAGACCCGTTCGAGGACGAACGTTTGTTTAAGAGGGGGAGAATGTAACGAACCGGTCCGTCGTTACGTAGAACCTGAATTATAATTGTTATTATTGACTTGTCGTAGGTTGATTATTCTGTTATTGATGTGTTAGAGTCGATAGGCTTGAAATCGAATGATTGTAGTGAGAGTTCAGTCATGTAGCCTTTAAAGATAGCCTTATAATGGGAAAAGTCAACTGAGAGTTGACTTATTGGTAAACGACCTCGGAATGCGGATTTTATGGCTTGGATAGCTTCGTTAGGTGATTTGGGACTTAGGAGTGTGTTCGGAATATTTTTGTGATGTCCGATGTAGAATTAGGCTTGAATTGGCGAAAGTTAGTTTTTGGCGATTTTCGATTGGTAGTGGAAATAGGCTATCGGGGTCGGAATGGAATCCCGACAGTTGGAGCAGGTTTGTAATGTCATTTTGGATATGTCTGTAAAATTTCAAGTTAATCGGAGTTGTTTTAAGTAGTTTCGACATCGTTGGTGGAATTTAGAAAATTCAAAGTTCATAGGCTTGAATTCGATGTGTTTTTGGGGTTTTGATGTTGTGTTTGATGTTTCGAAGGCTCGACTAAGTTTGAACGATCATATATGATGCGTTGGTATATTTGGTTGGGGTCCCGAGGGGCTCGGGATGGTTTCGGATGGTTAACGGGGAGTTTGGAATGATTTTGATATTGCTGATGTTGTTGTTACTGGTGTTTTCGCACCTGCGGATGAGGAGCCGCAGGTGCGGTTTCACAGGAGCAGACATGGCACCGCAGGTGCAGAAGTTTCGCTGAGTGAGAGGATTCCGCAGGTGCGAGTTAATTGCCGCACTTGCGAGGCCGCAGGTGCAGGAGGTCGATCGCAGGTGCGGAAGTCGGGGTCCTTAGGATTTTTTGCAGGTGCGCACCTGGGATCCGTAGGTGCGGTTCTGCAGGTGTGAGTAAGTGGTCGCAGGTGCGAAACTACTGGACAGTGCGAGTAAGTGGTCGCAGGTGCGGAAATACTGGACAGAAAAGTATAAAAGCGTGCCTTCGCGAATTTTAGTCATCTTTTTCAATATTTCATCCTGGTTTGAAGCTTTTGGAAGGGTTTTGAAGAGGGGATTCGATAGTTCTTCATTGAGGTAAGGTTTTTGGATTCTAAACTCGTTTATATGTGATTAAAGGTCGGATTTTTATGGTGGAAAATTAGGGGAAAATCAGTGCAATTTGGGTAATTAGGGCTTGGGATTAAGAGTCTTTAAAATGGGGATTTGAGGGGTCATTTGAACTCCGAATTTAGTGTTCTTTATATGTACGGACTCGTGAGATGATGAAGAACAGTTTTTTATAAAACTTTCTGAGTTTAGGGACGTGGGACCGGGGGTCGGGTTTGACCAATTTCGGGATTTTTGAGTATTTTTGATACATTTCAATTGGGATTAGTTCCTTAGCATATTATAACGATATACATCTGATTGTTGGTAGATTTGGAGCACTCGGAGGCTGAATTTATAGGCAAGGGCAATGCGGAGTAGTGTATTAGCCGGTTTTGAGGTAAGTAACTCTTCCAAACTTAGAACTGAGGGTTCGAAACCCCAAACTATTTGATATTTGATGTTAATTAAGGTGACACACTTGCCAAGCGACGGGCATGCGGGCGTACACCGAATATTTGTAGCCTGGCTCATCCCATGGCACTGTCTAATAGTTATCTCAGGTTGATATTTGTACTATGAATGTGGTATTTACCTTGAACGCAATAGAAATCATGCTAAGTATAAATGTTAAGGCTTCACGCGATATGTTCAGACCTGAACGGTCGATTATTACTGTCTCTATTTATGATTATTGTTTTCATGTACTCAGTCCTGTTATAGTATACGTTTCATGCCTCAGTCTCGTAAGTTGCTAGTTAATTCTATATTATCATTGGTTTGGGCTGATTTTCATATGTTAGAGCATTGTGAGTGAGACTGGAAGGTATTGACTGAGTGAGGCTTGGAGCCTGGTTTTGAGATAGTTATGAGGTAGGACTGCACACCGCAGCGACCCTGAAATCATGCCTTCGTTGGCTTGATATAGCGCTTGGTCTTAAAGGAGCCCTTCCGGAGTCTTTACACCCCCAGTGAGCGCACACATATATTGAGGGATTGATCTTTCCTTGACATGGATCTTGTCCGAGTATTATGTTCCGGAGATGGATCTTCTCCGTGGGTATTATGTTCCGAAGATGGATCTTTCCGTGGGGGCTGGATCGGCCTTTTTCCTTAGTACTTGGTGACTGTGTCACTTGTTTTTATGTAATATCCGGGATGGATTTTCCCTGGACCGGAAGGTCGTAGTCTAGTACTGAGTGGAACACCTTATGAGAGTTTGATTACTGAGTATACATCATTCTTGATTCTATTTGAATTCATGCTAGTATGCAAAGTTACATACATATATTGATGCATCGTGTTTATTTCCTGATATATTATTGTCATGTCCAAGTTATATATTGTTGTTCGAATTATCGGAGGTTTAGTCCGTCACTACCTCTCAGCCCGTAGTTTGGTTTCGTTACTACGTAGTTGGTGTACTCACGTTACCCCCTACACCTTATGTGCAGATCCAGGTACAACGGGATTCAGCTCTGATCAGTGGGTAGCAGCAGTTTCATCAGAGTTGACGAGGTATCAGCTGGCGACCGTGATCTCGTCTTCTCTTCCTTTTCTACCTGTCATATTTATTTTCAAACTATGTTGGTCATTTCTTTTTTGGTTGTATTAAGTACTAGCTGCTCATGACTGTATGACACTGGATCCGGGGATTGTAGGATTTGGGTTTTGAATTTCATAAACTGGTTTCCAAATTTTGATTTATTATTTTTCTTTATCCATAGACTTGTTAAGAAGGATATTTTATTGGTAATTGCATTTAGTTAGATAAAATGGGTGGCTTGCCTGGTTCCACGACAGGCGTCATCACGACTCCGAAACTGGGTCGTGACAGACGGGCCCAAAGGGGTAAAGGGAATAAGGTAGCCTGTAGGTTGAGTATTGGATCGTGGAATATAGGGACGTTGACGGGTAAGTCTATAGAGCTGGCGAAGATTCTCCAGAAGAGGAGGGTCAATATAGTGTGTGTGCAGGAGACTAGGTGTCACGACCCAAATTCCCAACACACGGGATCGTGATGGTGCCTAACACCACACTTGCTAGGCAAACCAATGTTAGAACTTGATTAGCCATTTTCCTTTGAATATTTACTTAAACACAATGAGACAATTTAAAAATAAACTAAATCTAATAATTTCCAATAATTGTAATCAGGAATAATATTCGATATGATGAAATGAACCACGAATTACAACTAACTATATAACTACCCAGGGTCTAGTGTCACAATTCACGAACTACTAAAGAGTGCTACAAATAATGGGCTGAAAGAATTATATATCTGTCTTTGAATGTAATAAAACAGTGTTTATAAAATTAAGAGAAGAGTCTAGGAATCTGCGGACGCCATCAGATCTACCTCGTGTCTCCGAATGATGATGCCAGCTACTAAAATCTCGAAACTCTGGCCGGTACCTGGATCTGCACAAAAGAGTGCAGAGTGTAGTATTAGTACAACCGACCCCATGTACTAATTAAGTGCCGAGCCTAACCTCGACGAAGTAGTGACGAGGCTACGGCGGGGCATAACAATATAACCTGTGAACAATATATATAATAAAGCAAGAAGGAAATAATAATAATAATATACTAAATAACCAGGAACTTGCAACAATAAGTAAAAACAACTAGGATAACTCTTTTTTCAGATATCAACTATAATCAACTCCTCAAAATTTCCAAGTTTCAATTTAAATCACAGTACTTTTTTTTAATAAAATCGGAGTTTTTCAAATCCTTATTTTTGAAAATCAGTAAAACATAATTATTCTCCCTTATTGCTCCTTGTTGCGGCGCGCAACCCGCTCCTATATGTCCACCCTTATTGCTCCTCATATATATATATATATATATATATATATATATATATTACCCTTGTTTCTCCTATTGTGGCGTGCAACCTGATCCCACCTGTCCACCCTTATCACTCCTTGTTGCGGCATGAAACCCGCTCCCACCAGACATATCATATAAGTTTATTTACTAAAACTTTCACAATTCAAGCCAAGCCTTTCACAATATTTTTGTCTCAAAAATTGTAAATAGAAGCTGTAAAACTCATAAACTTCATCAGTTATCATTTCACAACGAAATCAACCAAAAATTATATACATATCGTAACACTGACATCCGGCTCAATCTTTATGACATAACAAATCCAAGAGAACAACCAACACTTCCAAAATACTTGAAACAATAATTAACAATAAGTTAACGAATCCAAATCGACATATAAACATCAATGATCATGAAACAATTAAGCCCGGAAGCAAATAATTGGAAACGGGGAAAGGGGTCATGTTAAGCAGATAATTTGGGGGTGCATAGGTACTCTTCACCTCACCTATACACCACACCCATGTAATTTCACATAGCAATTAAGTTGGAGATTCCTATTCTCTCAAGTCAATGTTAAACCAAGCACTTACCTCAAATTCGCAGGCCATTCACTGCTCAATTACCAATTTTCCTTTCGAATTTGCCTCTAACCCACTCGAATCTAATCATAATTAGTTTAATATCATAAATTTATGCTAAAGGAACTAACTTTACTGAAAAATTATTGTTTTCCTAAGTTTTCTCAAAAAAAGTTAAAACCCGACCCCAGGATTGCTTGGTCCAAACTCGGGATTAGGACCAAATTCCGTTTACCCATTCACCCCCGAGCCCGAATATGCAATTAGTTTGAAATCCGACCCCAATTTGAGGTCAAAATTCCATTTTTACAAAATTCCCTAATTCTACCCAAACCCCCCATTTCTACCATAAAAGTTCTTGATTTTTGATTGAAAGTGATGAAAAATATTGGGTAATTGAAAGAGAAGAGTTTAGAATTATTTACCAAACACTTTGGGGATGAATTTGTGTGAATAAAATAGCCTCTAGGTCTTTGTAGTTCGAAAAATATGAAGAAAGAGGTTCTACCCGTTTTAAAATCTGATTTTATATAATTGGACAGGCCTTCATTACGTTCGCGATGGGCCTGTCTCTTTCGCGTAGGGTCAGGCCCAAATGGCCTTCGCGTTTGCGGTGACCTGGCCGCGTTCGCATAGGAGAAATGGGCTCCCCTACCCCAGGCCCACTTAAATCACCTCGTTCGCGTGTGCCTGCCCGCGTTCGCGAAGCCCCCCCCCCCCCAGTGCTTCGCATTCGCGTAGAACAAAATGACCCCAGTGCACTTTTACTCTACGTGTTCGCGTGTGAAGAAACGAAAACGCGAAGAACACTTCGCCTGTGCACCAGAAACAGCAAAAATAGCAGACTTTAACATGTTCAAAACATCTCGTAGCCTATCCAAAACTCACCCGAGCCCTCGGGGCTCTAACCTAACATGCACGCAAGTCTAAAAATATCATACAGACTTGCTCGTGCGATCAAATCACGAAAATAACATCTAAAACTACGAATTTAACCTCAAAACTCATGATTTTTCTCAAGAACACTTCAATTTCAGTATTTCTCAATCGGACATCCGAACCACGTCAACTCAACTCCGATTCTCACCAAATTTCACAGATAGGACTTAAATATCATAAAAAACATGTACCGGGCTCCTGAACTAAAATACGGGCCCAATACCAATGAGGTCAAACATTAATTTATTTCTTTATTTCCTTAAACATCCAGCAAAATAATTTCTTTCAAAAATTAATTTATAAGGTTAGGAACCTCGGAATGCAATTCCGGGCATACGCCCAAGTCCCTTATTTTACTGCGGACCTCCCGGGATCGTCGAAACACTGATTTGGGTCCGTTCACTAAAAATGCTAAAACCAAATTTTAAATTCCGAAAATTATTATTATTTTCATATTTTCACATAAAAGCTTTCTGGTTTCATGCCCGGACTATGCACGCAAATCGAGGTAAATAAAAATAGTCTTTTTAAGGCTAGTGAGCCTGGAATGTAGTCTTAATTTATAAGATGACCCTTTGGGTCATCACAATCTCCACCTTTAAAACAAACGTTCGTCCTCGAACGGACATAGAAAATTACCTGAATTGGCAAACAAGTGGGGATACCTACTCTGCATGTCCGACTCGGATTCCTAAGTAGTTCCCTCAACAGGCTGACCCCTCCACTGCACTCGAACTGAAGGGTAACTCTTTTATCTCAACTGATGAACTTGCCGATCTAGAATGGCTACCGGCTCCTCCTCATAAGTCAAATCTTTGTCTAATTGAACAGAGCTGAAATCTAACATGTGGGACATGTCACCATGATATTTTCGCAGCATAGAAACATGAAATACCGGATGAACGAAGGATAACCCTGGAGGCAACGCAAGTCTATAAGCTACCTCCCCCACTCTATCAAGAATCTCAAATGGTCTGATATACCTAGGGCTCAACTTTCCCTTCTTCCCAAATCTCATAACACCCTTCATGGGCGATACCCGAAGTAATACTCTCTCTCCAACCATGAATGCCACATCCCGAACCTTACGATCGACGTAACTCTTTTGCCTAGACTGAGCTGCACGAAGTCAATCCTGTATAATCTTGACCTTATCTAAGGCATCTTGAACTAAGTCTGTACCCAATAACCGAGCCTCTCCCGGCTCTAACCACCCAACTAGCGTTCTACACTGTCTACCATATAATGCCTCATAGGGATCCATCTGAATGCTCGACTGATAACTATTATTGTAGGCAAACTCTGCTAATAGCAAGAATTGATCCCAAGAACCCCCAAAATCAATAACACAAGCGCGAAGCATATCCTCCAAGATTTGAATAGTACACTCGGATTGTCCGTCTGTCTGAGGATGAAATGATGTGCTCAACTCAACTAGGGTACCCAACTCTCGCTGAACTGCCCTCCAAAAGTGTGAGGTAAACTGCGCACCTCGATAAGAAATGATAGACACGGGCACACTGTGAAGGCAAACAATATCTCGAACATATATCTCTGCCAACCACTCCGAAGTGTAAGTACTTGCCACTGGAATAAAATGTGCTGATTTAGTCAACATATCCACAATAACCCAAACGGCGTCGAACTTCCTCTGAGTCCGTGGGAGTCCAACAACGAAGTCCACAGTGATACACTCCCACTTTCACTCAGGAATCTCTATCTACTGAAGTAAACCACCGGGTCTCTGATGCTCATATTTCACCTGTTGGCAATTCAAACAACGAGCCACATAAGCAACAATATACTTTTTCATCCTTTGCCACCAGTAGTGTTGTCGCAAGTCCTAGTACATCTTGGTAGCACCCCGGTGAATAGAATACTTAGAACTGTGGGCCTCCACAAGGATAAACTCGCGAAGGCCATCAACATTGGGCACACATATACGACCCTGCATCCTCAAAACATCATCATCTCCAACTGTAACCTTCTTGGCACCACCGTGCCGAACGGTGTCCCTAAGGACCATCAAGTGCGGGTCATCATCCTTCCGATCTTTGATACGCTCGAATAAGGAAGACCGAGCAATTGTACAAGCTAGAACATGGTTGGAAGAAATATCCAACCTCACGAACTGATTAGCCAAAGTCTAAATGTCCGAAGCTAACGGTCTCTCGCCGACTGGAATACATGCAAGGCTGCCCATACTTACTGCTTTCCTACTCAATGCATCGACCATCACATTGGCCTTTCCTGTATGATATAATATAGTGACATCATAATCTTTCAATAACTCTAGCCATCTCCTCTGTCTCAAATTAAGATACTTTTGCTTGAACAAGTACTGGAGGCTACGATGATCCGTGTAAACCTCACATGGCACGCCATAAAGATAGTAACTCCATATTTTCAACGCATGAACAATGGTTGCCAACTCTAAGTCATGGACAGGATAATTCTTCTCATGAATCTTTAATTGTCGAGACGCATATGCTATCACCCCGCCCTCTTGCATCAATACCGCTCCTAACCCAACACGGGAAGCATCACAATATACCGTGAAAGATCCTGAACCTGAGGGTAACACCAATACTGGTGCTGAAGTCAAGGCTGTCTTGAGCTTCTGGAAGCTCACCTCACACTCATCCGACCATTTAAATAGGGCACCCTTCTGAGTCAATCTCGTCATCGGGGCTGCTATAGACGATAACCCCTCCACAAAACGACGGTAGTATCCCGCCAAACCCAAGAAGCTCCTGATTTCTGTGGCTGAAGTGGGTCTACGCCAGTTCTTGACTGCCTATATCTTCTTAGAATCTACCTGAATACCATCTGCTGTCACGACCCAAGAAAGCTACTGAATCTAACTAGAATTCACACTTTGAAAATTATTCATACAACTGATTATCCCTCAAAGTCTGGAGTGCTATATAGAGGTGCTGCTCATGCTCCTCCCGACTGCGTGAGTATGTAAGAACATCGTCAATGAACAAAATTACGAAGGAATCCAGATAAGGCTTGAAAACTCGATTTATCAAATCCATAAAGGCTGTTGTGGCATTAAACAAGCCAAAAGACATCACCAAAAATTCATAGTGCCCATACCTTGTCCGAAAGGCTACTTTAGGAACATCGGACGCCCTAATCTTCAACTGATGGTAGCCTGATCTCAGATCAATTTTCAAAAACACACTAGCACCCTGAAGCTGATCAAATAAATCATCAATTCTCGACAATGGATACTTATTTTTTGATAGTAACTTTATTCAACTGCCGGTAATCTATACAAATTCTCATTGATCCATCCTTCTTCTTTACGAACAAAATTGGTGCACCCCAGGGCGAGACACTAGGCTTGACGAAACCCTTATCAAGCAGGTCTTGCAACTGTTCTTTCAATTCTGATTGGGCCATCCGATATGGAGGAATAAAAATGGGCTGAGTTCCCAGAGCATCATCAATACAAAAATCGATATCCCTGTCGGGTGGCATCCCCAGCAGGTCTGCAGGAAACACTTCAGGAAACTTCAGAACAACAGGCATTGACTCTATTAAAGAAACCTCGGCATCAAAATCACAAATACGATCCAAATAAGACAAACATCCCTTCTCAACCATGCGACGAGCCTTGGCATAAGAAATCACTCTGCTGGGAGAATGACCAGGAGTCCCTTTCCATGTAAATACTTTGGCGTGACAGTCCAAGAAGGAATAATAAGGTGACAACCAATCCATGCCCAATATGACATCAAAATCGACCATGTCAAGAAGCAAAAGGTCTACACTAGTTTCAAGACCCTCAATAATGACTACGCACGAACGATATACATGATCTACAACAATAGCATCCCCCACTGGCATAGACACATAAACATGGACACTCAAAGAATCGCAGGGCACAACCAAATACGAGGCAAAATAGGATGACACATAAGAATAAGTAGACCCCGGATCAAACAAAACTAAAGAATCTTTATTACAAACTGAAATGGTATCTGTGATAACTGCATCAGAGGACTCCGCCTCGGGTCTGGCTGGAAATGCATATAATCGGGGTTGGGCCCTACCACCCTGAACTGCATCACCGGGAAGACCCCTGACAGGTGGTCATCCACCTCTAACGGGCTGGCTACCACCTCTAGCATGATGACCTCCACCTCTAACATTCTGACCTCTACCTCTGACTACCTAACCCCTACCCCTGGTTATCTAGGCAGGTGGTGCTGCAGCTGGTGCCGAAACTATAACACGAGAATTCTGGTATCGAGGTTGATTACCCAAAAATTTTGGACAAGATCTCCGAATGTGCCCATACTCACCACACTCATAACACCCATCCTGATACTGAGGCTGACCCTGACGAACCGACTGACCACGATAATAACTCTGAAGAGGAGGTGCTCTGATAGGGGCTGTCTCATCAGAATAAGGCAAGTAAGAGCCACAACCACCTGAGGCACCATGGGATGTGTGAAGTGCTGAATTAAATGGACTGGAAGAATGGCCTTTACCCTGAGTATCTCCGCCTCTAGACGAGGCACCGCTAAATCTACCGGAATGGCGAGGTCTCTTGTCTAACCCCTGACCTCCCATCCCGAGAACCGTCTCAACTCTCCTGGCCACATTGGTCGCATCCTGAAATGAAATCTCTGTCCCTGCCTCCTTATCCATCTACAATCTGATGGGCTTGTAAAGGCCCTCAATAAATCTCCTAACCCTCTCTCTCTGTGTGGGCAATAAAAGAATAACATGTCGATCCAAATCCACAAAGCGATTCTCATACTAGGTAACTGTCATGCCGCCCTGCTGAAGACGCTCAAACTGACAACGCTTCTTTTCTCTGGTAGTGATAGGCAAAAACTTCTCCAAAAATAGGTGAGAAAACGGATCCCAAGTCAGAGCAGGTGACCTAGCTCGTCTAGTCAACAAATAATCCCTCCACCATTTCTTGGTGGAATCAGTCATCTGAAACGCTGCGAAGTCGACCCCATTGGTTCCCAAAATACCCATATTATGAAGAACCTCATGAAAGCTATCCAGATATTCCTGAGGATCCTCAGAAGCAGCGCATTGAAGTGAACAGGGAAAAGCTTGATGAACATGTCCAATCTCCAAAAAGCATCAAAAGTCAAAGCTGCCCCCTCAGCAATCGGGGATGCAACAACTGTCTGAACTACCCCAACTGGGTTGGCTGCTGGGGTCTGTATTTGAGGACTAGTCAGATCAGGAGTGTGGCTAACAGGAGTCTGAAACCCTCCTCCAACCTGAGATGCGGCTGCTGCAACAAGGAGTGTTCCAGTCTGGGCTACACTCTCCATAAGGCCCACTAATCGGACCAAAGCATCCTGAAGTACCAGGGTAGCAATAAACCCCTCTAGGACCTGAGCTGGTCCGGCTGGAACGGTCTGAGCTGGAG
Organism: Nicotiana paniculata; assembly: GCA_005239505.1. Classification (NCBI taxonomy): domain Eukaryota; kingdom Viridiplantae; phylum Streptophyta; class Magnoliopsida; order Solanales; family Solanaceae; genus Nicotiana; species Nicotiana paniculata. Next base: position 21,411 of record ML345813.1, on the reverse strand, counting down.
GCCCCCATCAATCTCAATTTGGGGCTCCGCAAATGGGGCTGCAGTATAAGCAACAGACTGAGTCCTACCCCTGCCTCGGCCTCTGAAGTGGCCTCGGCCTCTGCCCCTAATGGGAGCTGCTGTTGTTGGAAGACCGGATTGCTGGTCAGCGGAAGAAGAAGCACGTGTTTTTTCCATCTGCGAGAGAGTCAGTATTTGAGATACCAAGAATTGCACGACAGAGTAGAAATAAAAACTGAGTTTTTTCCTAACTTCATATCCTCTGGGAGATAAGTATAGACGTCTCCGTACCAATCCCTCAGACTCTATCAAGCTTGTTCGTGAATTGTGAGACCTATGCAACCTAGTGCTCTGATACCAACTTGTCACGACCCAAATTCCAACCCACGGGATCGTGATGGCACCTAACACCACACTTGCTAGGCAATCTAATGTTAGAACTTGATTAGCCATTTTCCTTTGAATATTTACTTAAACACAATGAGACAATTTAAAAATAAACTAAATCTAATAATTTCCAATAATTGTAATCAGGAATAATATTCGATATGATGAAACGAACCACGAACTACAACCAACTATATAACTACCCAGGGTCTAGCGTCACAATTCACGAACTACTAAAGAGTACTACAAATAATGGACTGAAAGAATTATGTATCTGTCTTTGAATGTAATAAAACAGTGTCTATAAAATTAAGAGAAGACTCCAGGAATCTACGGACGCCAGCAGATCTACCTCGGTTCTCCGAATGGTGATGTCAGCTACTAAAATCTCCTAACTCTGGTCAGTACCTGGATCTGCACAAAAGAGTGCAGAGTGTAGTATCAGTACAACCGACCCCATGTCCTGAGTAAGTGTCGAGCCTAACCTCGACAAAATAGTGACGAGGCTACGGCGGGTCATTAACAATATAACCTGTGAAAAATATATATAATATAGCAAGAAGGAAATAATAATAAACTAAATAATCAGTAAGTTGCAACAGTAAGTAAAAACAACTCGGATAACTCTTTTCAAATATCAACTATAATCAACTCCTCAAAATTTCCAAGTTTCAATTTAAATCACAGTAAAATCAGAGTATGAATCCAAATCGACATATAAACATCAATGATGATGAAACAATTAAGCCCGGAAGCAAATAATTGGAAATGGGGAAAGGGGTCATGTTAAGCAGATAATTTAGGGATGCATAGATACTCGTCACCCCACCTATACACCACACCCATGTAAATTCACATAGAAATTATGTTGGAGATTCCTATTCCCTCAAGTCAAGGTTAAACCAAGTACTTACCTCAAATTCGCAGGCCACTCACTACTCAATTACCACTTTTCCTTTTGAATTTACCTCTAACCCGCTCGAATCTAATCATAATTAGTTTAATATCATAAATTTATGCTAAAGGAACTAACTTTATTGAAAAATCATTATTTTCCTAAGTTTTCTCAAAAAAAGTTAAAACCCGACCCCATGCCCGCTTGGTCCAAACTCGGGGTTCGGACCAAATTCCGTTTATCCATTCTCCCCTGAGCCCGAATATGCAATTAGTTTAGAAATCCGACCCCAATTCGAGGTCAAAATTTCATTTTTACAAAATTTCCTAATTCTACCCAAACCCCCGATTTCTACCATGAAAATTCTTGATTTTTGATTGAAAAAGTGATGAAAAACATTGGATAGTTGAAAGAGAAGAGCTTAGAATTGTTTACCAAAACTTTGGGGATAATTTTTTGTGAAGAAAATCGCCTCTAGGTCTTTGTAGTTCAAAAAACATGAAGAAAGAGGTTCTGCCCGTTTTAAAATCTGATTTTATATAACTGGACAGGCCTTCATCACGTTCGCGATAGGCCTGTCGCGTTCGCGTAAGGTCAGGACCAAATGGCCTTCGCATTCGCGGTGACATGGCCGCATTCGCATAGGAAAAATGGGCTACCCTCCCCCAGGCCCACTTAACTCACCGCGTTCGCGAAGGGTCCCCCCCCCCCCCCCCCCCCCCAATGCTTCGCATTCGCGTCCAAGGCCACGCGTTCGCGTAGCAAAAAATGACCCCAATGCACTTTTACTCTACGCGTTCGCGTGTGAAGCAACACGAACGTGAAGAACACTTCGCATGTGCACCAGAAACAATAAAAACAATAGACTTTGACATGTTCAAAACATCCCGTAGCCTATCCAAAACTCACCCGAGCCCTTGGGGCTCCAAACCAAACATGCACGCAAGTCTGAAAACATCATACAGACTTGCTCGTGTGATCAAATAACGAAAATAACATCTAAAACTATGAATTTAACCTCAAAACTCATGATTTTTCTCAAGAACAGTTCAATTTCATTATTTCTCAACCGGACGTCCGAATCACGTCAACTCAACTCCAATTCTCATCAAATTTCACAGATAGGAATTAAATATCTAATAAACCTGTATCGGGTTTCGGAACCAAAATACGGGCCCGATACCAATGAGTTCAAACATTAATTCATTTATTTATGTTCTTAAACATCCAGCAAAATAATTTCTTTCAAAAATTAATTTCTAAGGCTAGGGACCTCGGAATCTAATTTCGTGCATACGTCCAAGTCCCATATTTTACTACGGACCTCCCGGGATTGTCAGAACACGGATACGGGTCCGTTCACTAAAAATGTTGAACCAAGTCAACTAAAACTAAATTTTAAATTTTGAATTTTCTTTTCTTCATATTTTCACATAAAAGCTTTTCGGTTTCACGCCCTGACTGCGCACATAAATCGAGGTAAATAAAATTAGTCTTTTTAAGGCTAATGAGCCTGGAATGGAGTCTTAATTTATAAGATGAACCTTTGGGTCATCACACTAGGTGGGTAGGATCGAAGGCAAGGAATGTAGACGGGTATAAATTGTCTCTAGAGTCGTGAAAGGCAAGAATAAAGTGGGCATTTTGGTGGATAGGGAGATTAGAGAGTCAGTGGTAGAGGTTAGACGGGTGAATGATAGGTTGATGAAGATTAAGGTAGTAGTTGGAGGGAGAACTCTGAATGTCATTAGCACTTATGCGCCGCAAACAGGCTTGGACGAGAAGGTTAAAAGGCGTTTCTAGGAGGTGCTGGATGAGGTGATGTGGGGTATTCCTCCTACGGAGAAGTTATTCATAGGAGGGGATTTCAATGGTCATATTGGGTCGTCTACTGGTGACTATGGTGAGGTGCACGGTGGCTTTGACTTTGGTGATAGGAACGGGGGTGGTACTTCACTGTTGGATTTCGCTAGAGCTTTTGAGTTGGTAATCTTGAACTCGATGTTTTTGAAGAGGGAGGAACATTTGGTTACTTTCTGGATTATGGTGGCTAAGACTCATATTGACTATCTCCTCCTCAGGAGGTGTGATAGGGGGTTGTGTAAGGACTGCAAAATGATCCCGAGTGAGAACCTTGCAACTCAACATAGGCTCCTGGTGATGGACGCCGATATCCTGATGAAGAGGAAGAAGAGGTTCGTACGGGGTCAGTCGAGGATCAGGTGGGGAGCTTTGTCTAAGGATAATGCGTAGGAGTTGGTGGGGCGGTTTCCGAATATGGGTGCTTGGAAGAGTGGTGGGGACGCTAGCACTATGTGGACGACGACGACGGACTGTATAAGGGAGGCAGCAAGAGAGGTGTTGGGAGCTTTGATAGGTTACTCTGGAAGGCGCCGAGGTGACTGGTGGTGGAATGACGTGGTCCAAGGTAAAGTGAAAGCCAAGAAAGCGGCTTACATTAAGTTAGTAGAGAGAACCGACGAGGATCAGAGGAGAGCGAACAGAGAAAAATAAAAGGAGGCTAGGAAGGAGGCAAAATTACAGTCATAGAGGCTAAGACTGCTGCTTTTGGTCGGCTTTATGAGGAACTTGGGGGCAAAGGTGGGGAGAAGAAGTTATTTCGGTTGGCCAAAGCGAGAGAGAAGAAGGACCATGACCTGGATCAAGTGAGGTGCACCAAAGACAAGGACGATCGAGTATTGATGGAAGAGGCCCAGATTAGGCAAAGGTGGCAGTCGTACTTTCATAAACTTCTGAATGAAGATGGGGATGGAAACATCGTGTTAGGGCAATTGGAGCACTCTGAGAGTCACTGAGACATTAGGTATTGTAGGCGCATTAAGATTGAAGAGGTCGTGGGTGCGATGGGTAAGATGAGTCGGGGAAAAGCGACCGGACCAGATGAGATTCCAGTAGAGTTTTAGAGATATGCGGGTAGAGCAGGCTTGGAGTGGTTGACTGGGTTGTTTAATGTTATCTTTAGGACAAAGAGGATGTCTGATTAGTGGCGGTGAGTACAATGGTTCCGGTGTACAAGAACAAAGGGGATATCCAGAATTATAACAACTATAGGGGTATCAAGTTACTAAGTCATACCATGAAAGTTTGGGAGATGATGGTGGAAGGGAGGATAAGGAGGGCGGTGTATATATCGGAAAACCAGTTCGAGTTCATGCCGGGTCGTTTTACTACGGAAGCTATCTACCTTATCAGGAGGTTGGTGGAAATATACAGGGATAGAAAGAGGGATTTGCATATGGTGTTTATTGACCTAGAGAAGGCGTATGACAGGGTCCCTAGGGACATCCCTTGGAGGTGTCTGGAGGTGAAAGGTGTGTCGATGGCTTACATTAGGGCGATAAAGGATATGTATGATGGAGCTATGACTCGTGTTCGAACTGTGGGAGGTGACTTAGAGACTTTTCCGGGGGTTATGGGGTTACACCAAGGATCTGCGCTCAGACCGTTCTTATTTGCTCTGGCGATGGATGCATTGACGCACCATATCCAAGGAGAGGTGCCATGGTGTATGTTGTTCGCTGATGATATAGTTTTGATTGATGAGACACGAGGCGGCGTTAATAGGAGACTGGAGGTATGGAGGCATGCCTTGGAGTCTAAAAGTTTCAAGTTGAGTAGGACTAAGACGAAATATATGGAATGTAAGTTCCGCGATGTGACAGGGGAAGCGGATGTGGAAGTCAGGCTTGACTCACAAGTCATCCCCAAGAGAGAAAGTTTTAAGTACTTAGGGTCAATTGTCCAGGGAGATAGGGAGATAGATGAGGATGTTACGCACCGTATTAGGGTGGGGTGGATGAAATGGAGGTTAGCATCTGGAGTCCTGTGTGACAAGAATGTGACACCGAAACTCAAAAGTAAGTTCTATAGAGCGGTGGTTAGACCGACCATGTTGTATGGAGCTGAGTGTTGGCTAATCAAGAATTCACATATCCAGAAGATGAAAGTAGCATAAATGAGGATGTTGAGATGGATGTGTGGGCACACTAGGCTGGATAAGATTAGGAATGGAGATATTCAGGAGAGGGTGGGCGTGGCTCCTGTGGATAATAAGATGCGGGAAGAGCGGCTTAGATGGTTCGGACACGTACGGAGGAGAAGCCTAGAGGCACCAGTTAGGAGGTGTGAGCAGTTGACTTTGGCAGGTACGAAAAGAGGCAAAAAGCGGCCTAAGAAGTATTGGGGCGAGGTGATCAGGCAAGACATGACGCGACTTCAGATTTTCGAGGACATGGCTCTTGATAGGAACAAATAGAGGTCGAACATTAGGGTGGTAGTCTAGGGGTAGTCGAGAGTTCTTTCCCTCTTTATACATGGTAGTCTGATAGAGTTTGGTTAGGTTTTCTAGTGGTCTATGTTGCGTTCACATTGTTGTTTTGCATAGTTTTGTGTTATTGTCCTTCCACTTATTCGTTGTTGTTATTTTCTTTCTGGCATCTTTTGTTGTTACATGCCTTTTATTTTGTTTCTTTTATGATATTATTGTCTCTCCTGTTGAGCCGAAAGTCTGCCGGAAATAACCTCCCTACCCTTTTCGGGGTAGGGGTAAGGTCTGCGTACACTCTACTCTCTCCAGACCCCACTAGTGAAATTTTACTCGGTATGTTATTGTTGTTGTTGTTGCACATTAGTATATGATACTTTAGATGAACTAAAAATTTAAGATTTTAAAGTCTGATAAATTTTTCACTTTGACTTTCATAAAATTTACCTTTTCAACCAAAAAGGTAAGAACTCTTAGCTTGTTCCAATTCTTGTTCCTTCTAAGTATCGTTGGAGTAAACTATTTCCCAAGCAATCTAGTTCTTTAGAAGGTAAAAGTCCTTTTTTTAATGTGAAAAATTAATTCAAGAGAATAATGTGTGATTGAAAATTTGATTTTAGTGATGAAGAAATGTTAATTGAGTAGGAAATGAGTTTATATAAGGTAAAAATTTAATTGAAAAATTCTTACCTAATCAAATAAGAAAAATTTAGTAAGTAAATCCTTAGTTATTTTAAATTCCTATATATTAAGAATTTACTTTAAATGATAATTTTATCCAATATAAAATCTATTTTTAAAGGGAAAAAAAGGCGAACGATATTTCGCTAAGGATTTTAGTGCATTTAATATAATATAGATTAGTATTAGTACTAGGCTAAATTTATTCATATAAAAAAAGAAATTAAATATTTTCAGGTGTTATTGAAAAATTGAAAACAAAAAAAAAAGATAGGAGAGAAACAATGTTTTCTAAGTACAAAGACAAATAGAGAGAGATGTTTTTCTTTCAAAATAAAAAAAAAATTACAGTAATTTACAAAGAACAGAGGTGGGTCCCAAAAATTAAGTTTATTAAAACTAAATAAATATAACTTGGAGAAAGTAAGAGGAGATGGGGTCCACATAAATCCAGCGGGTTCTAAGTCATTAGCCACTAGTATAAGAACCCGTGCGCGATGCGCGAATCATTTGACAGAATATTAATCTTATAAAATTATGTTCTCATATATTATATTAACTTAATAAATAATAGTTGTAGTTTATTATTTAATATAATATGCAGAAATATAACATAATCTATACAAAATTAAAGGATACATATCATATAGTAATCAAATAAATTGTTTGATCCTTTTTATTTTTATTATTGAATTAGCAAGTACTTAATATTATTGATAATTTTCTTGAGCGTTCTTATTTACTTTTTAATTAATTTAAATATAAATATCATAAAAATATCTCTATCCCCCTCTTTTTGTACATTCCTTTCTACTGTAATACTTATTTGATTAGTTTTCAAATTTTGTAGTTATTAAAAATTTAAATAATGTAATATTTTTTCACTAAATTATAATTTTGAATTCATCAAAAATCAAGAGATAAGCATATAAATATATATATATATATATATATATT
>ML345813.1:0-14071 GCA_005239505.1 Nicotiana paniculata | reverse complement strand
ATATATATATATATATATATATATGTGTGTGTGTGTGTGTGTGTGTGTGTGTGTGTGTGTGTGTGTGTGTATAATAAAATAATAAATATAATGTTGATATAATTGTAACACCCCGTAAATTCGGCTTAGGTATGAATGAGTTAAAGGAGTAGTAAGGTTATATTTTGAACATATGAAGTCCTATCGGGATGATTATGGGTGAAAATAGTTGTTTCAAAATCAAGATGGAAAGTGAGGTGCATAAGATTCGATAAAATCGACTAAGTTTCTAGAAGATCCATCTTCCAGCATGATTTAGTGAAAGTGTGTAAAGAATTTTGGAAAACCCAAAGCATGAAAGTTGTAGGCTTTTGAAATAGCTTACCAACGATATACTATGGAGCCCGAACGGATCCCTGTGTAAAACGTTATGTCCGTTTTACAGAACAGTATGCAATATGCGCGCCCAGTAGCGCGGCGGCGCTAATGCGGCAGTGTTCTAGCCATTTAGCACGGTTAGGTGTGCGGTTGGGGCCTCTAGGTGCGCGGGGGACCTCGTGGGGGGTCATTTTTAAAGCCCTACTTCGTCTCCCGCATCCCCAAAACATAAAAACTTGCTTTAGAAAGGAAAGCTCTCAAAAACCTAACTCCATAAGGGTCCCTCCACCGCCCAAGGTAAGTTCTAATGGTGATTCTAAGTTAATTTTAATTTCTCAACATCTTATTAACATGGGTAAGTCCTTCATATCATTAAATATTCTATTGGGACATCATTATTGAGAGAAGGAACCCTAGAACTCGAATTCAAGGGGATTGAACTTCAAGGAGGTAATGTCTTCACCCTCAAATTGATTCTAGCATTATAGTCCCTAGTTCATGAGATTTGAGTTGATGGGTTTGATAGAAAAGCATGAATGGTTATAGGTTTGGTGTATTGATTGTTGATTATTGGTTAAGGGTATTGTTTACCTTATGGGTGATAAAGGAAAATGTTGATAAATAACCATTTGAGACATTAGAATTTATCTAAGAGCCAGAGAATGAGTTATTGGGTGTAGAGACACCATTAATAAGGACTATGAAGCTTTATGCCACCAAGTGTTTGATAAAATGCCTAAGTGACCAAAACATGACTGTTGTTGCTAATTTGGAATCACTTTGACTTGTATTGATATAGATTAAAGTTGAAAGGGTTGGCGAATATTGTATTATGCTCAAGAGAAGGAAGTTAAGGTATGTGAGGCCAACTCTCTATGTTTGGGAATGTTGTTTATTCTCCCTACAATACGTTTCTTTTACGACGTTACTAATTGCCTCAGAAATATAGTTAAGCCTAGTTCCGTGAATAGTTGCAGAACTTTTATTTTCTAGCTTCGTAACTCGTTCATGGATTTCATTCTGAACGTTGTGAAATCAGTGCGTAATCAATATAGACTTGGGTTTAATGCCCACGAGTCTCAGTCTAGATTACTCAGCACGTCATAAACAATCGAAGTTTCAATTTTCATAATCAGTTCATGAACACATGTCTCACTCTAGCTCTATTCAGTATTCAAGTATCATGTAACTCAGTATGGTTTAGTATTTCAGCATCATGTATTTCAGTATCATGTAATTCAGTATGATTCTCAGTTCCTGAATGTTGAGCATCTATATTTGGGCCTCAAGCCGCAGTTTATGCTTTATGCATGTTTAGGCTTGAGGCCACAGCTTATGCTTTATGCATTTTTGGACCTGAGGTCGCAGTTATGTATATGTATACTTGGGCCCGAGGCTACAGTTTGCGCGCACACACACACACACACACACACACACACACACACACACACACACATATATATATATATATATATTGGGCCAGAGGTCGCAGTTTTATATTCTGATAAACATGTTGTTCATTATTCAGAAGAGGGAGTATTCATATCCTTACTTCCTTTGTTCAGTTCATTTATCAGTTATCAGTTATCAGTTCAGTTATCAGTTCAGTTATCAGTTATTAGTTATCATTTCAATTATCAGTTATCATTTCAGTTATCAGTTATCTTTTAAGTTATCAGCTTAGTTTCAATTTTAGCATTTATAATTCGTTCTTTCAGTTGCTTTACATACCAGTGCAATTCAAATGTACTGACGTCCCTTTTGCACGAGGCCTGCATCTCACGATGCAGGTAATGATTTATAGGTTGACGATTCAGAGCGTTAGGATTCTCGCACCAGCTATTTGGTGATCCCCAGTTCGTTCGGGGAATTATCATTACCTTACAGTCTTTAGAATTTATTGACAGTCAGTGTTTTCAGTACTTCATTAGAGGCTTCATAGACTAGAGTAACAGTTAGACAGAGTCGCAGGATTTTCATATTAAGCCATGTTGGCTATAAATATGTTTCAGAATTGTATTAGTATCTCCGCACTTCGATTTATATCATCCAGACTTTCAGTATATCAGCAGGTGTTAGTTTATCTTCCGCATTCAGTATGTTATGATATCACATGTTGATTCAACCAGCCAGTTGGTTCGCTCGGTCACATGTAGTCAGGCACCGAGTGGTGTGTTACGTCCAGGCCCAGGTTCGTGGCGTGACAAAGCTTGTATCAGAGCATTAGGTTCAGGAGTCCTAGGGAGTCTATGAAGCCGTGTCAAGTGGAGTTTCCTTTATATGTATGTGCCGGCCACTCATATAAATGGTTAACTACCAAGACATCCAGGATTATCTTATTTCTTTCTACTCTAGATCGTTCCATGAAGCTTAGATCAATAGGTAACCTTCTATTCCTATCGAAATCCAGACACATCGAATACCCAAGCGACGGGCAAGAAAAACCCAAGCTTCTAGAGATGCTGATTTCCCATTGAGGTATAATTATGGAGTACATGTTAGTAACAAATGAGACATGAGATGATGTTAAAAGTGGGATACAATGGGTAGTAGTACAGATTAGATCATAACCTTGTCAGAAAGTACAAAAGTAGTTATCATGTTCTGTGGTCATCAGTTTACCTCAATTACCAGTTATACAATTTTTCAGTTAGCAAGTTTATGGTTATTCAGGATGCCAGTTATCAGTTATTCAGTTACCAGATCTCCAATTTTTAGTGTATCAAAATTCTAGTGACTGGTGAGTGTACAATGATGCTTATGGGTGCTAAAAGAAAATGTGAGTGACAGTGGTTATAGCGAAATCTTCACATATTTTAGGTCTGGATTAAGACCATAACTCACAGGATGGCGCAGGAAGTGATTCATCAGATGATGGTATTATCTGAGGAGTAAGTTTGTGTATGGTGATCGTATGTGTTTTACCTCAGAGAACAATTTTTTTTAATTCTTGGAAATGGAGCCACATGTGGGATGATGATAGTTCAGATGTCAGACCCTAACATTGGTCACTATAGTTTTAAACAGAAAAGAGCCTAAGGGTAAAATACCTAGGAGTCAGAAACGTTTGTTATTACCAAAGATGTGATCTCGTACAACTCATGTATATGACTAAGAAGACATGATGTACAAAATGAGAACCAAGTGCAGCCGATATTGAATTTAAGGGAAATATTTTAAGTTGTTTAGATTTATTCAAATCAGAATTAGAAAGTACCACATTAGTGAACTACTATAAGAAGTCGCTATTGAGATAAAAGATAAGACATCCCCCCTTAGATAATGTGACTAAGTATTTACTCCAGATGTTTATATTCGGAAATGATTTGAAGTGTGTAGAAAATTTGGGGTTAGATATTCCAATTTCGTTTAAGACAGATAAAATTTCTCTAAGTGTGATCCATGTACATAGTTCAAAAAAGAAAGGATAAGTATGCGACCGTAGAACAGGGTCGGATGGTGAGGAAAATTAGAAATAACCTTATGCTTCACTTTAGTTAATCAAAGCAGAACATGAACACATGACTCTAGCAGGTAGTTAGTAAAAGAATAGTTAGTATGTTTGAGTATATACAATGAATTAGCACTTTCAACAGAGCTAGTACAGGTACAATTTGATTTACTTGGTAAGATTAACAATAGTGAGTGGGTGACAGTTTGAAACACCGAACGCATGTTAGAAACCGAAAAGTTTAAGTTAAACCCGAAGTACAATGATAGTGGGAAAAACAATCAGCTACCAATAAGTGAGCTAACTATAGAAGAATAGCCTTTAAGAATTATCGAAATGGGATTTCTCCAAGATTGACAGTGTAAGCAGAGTTAAATTATTAAGATTGTGTATGATAGTTGTAAATACATTAGCTTTCCATTAAGTGAATAATTGAGTTTTTCCTAGTAAAGAGGATTGCTTAGAAGTAAGTTGAAAGATGAGTCGTCATTGACATAAGAAAAGTTGTTCAGATCCCAACTAAAGAGAATGATCCGCAAGTACAAAACCTTAACCTTTGTTCTAAGGGGGAGATGTGAAAATCATCAGTATGTCCAGTTAGAGATCTGAAACCCACATAGTTAGCATGAAACATAAAACTATAAGATCATGCCCAGTTATGTATCACGAGGATAGTGCCATTGCACGAGACTCTAATATTTCGAGTGGTGGTCAGATACTTAGCTCACAACAATTCTATAAGTGTTTTCAGGAAGTGCTTAAGAAGATAATCAAGTGTAGGAAGTATAACTCATCATTGAGGTAGATAAGAGAACTCTGGTGAAAGAAATTCACTACTTAGCCCATCTAGGAGTTCAATTTGCGTACTCCAAGGATAGTAGAGTTGTTGTCTAGAATATGACTTGTCCCCTCTTAGTAGCCAAAGAGAAGGAGAAACAATTTGATAATCCCTATGTGTTGCAGTTGAAAGAGGAGATTCACAAGTATAAGACGATGGCTTTTGAATAAGGGAAGATGATGGTACTTTCAGTTACCAAGACAAATTGTGTGTTCCAGACATAGATGGACTTAAAGAGGGAAGATAATGTTAGAAGTTCTTTTAGAAGTTATTAGGCACAAGTTTTTCATCCTCAGAAAGATGGCCAGGCAGAGCGCATTATTTAAACAGTTGAGGATATGTCCTTGATGTTAAAACTAATTGGGATGATCACATACCTCTCATTGACCTTGCTAATAATAACACCTACCATTCTAGTACCAAGATGGTATCGTGCGAGACTTTGTATGGGCGAAAGTGTAGATCGCCAATTGGTTGGTTCAAAGTTGGTGAAGCAGAGTTATTGGGACCAAATTTGGTCTATCAGACTATAGAGAAAGTTAAGTTTATTCAAGAGCATTTGAAGACGACTCAGAGCCGCCAAAAGTCCTCTTCGGATGTACGACATAGAGACCTAGAGTTTCAAGTTGGTGATTGGGTGTTTGAAATTTTCTCCTATGAAAGGCGTTATGAGATTTGGGAAGAAGGGGAAGAATTGTCCCTGCTATATTGGGCCATATAGAATCTTGCGAAGGATCAGTCAATTAGCTTATGAGTTGGAGTTGCTATCAGAGTTAATGGTGGTACAACCAGTATTTCACGTGTCATGTTATAATATTCAAGTTTCCAATACTCAGATACTCAAGCAAGTTCAGTACTCAGATACTCATGTCAGTTCAGCACTCAGATACTCATGTCAGTTCAGTACTCAGATACTCATGTCAGTTCAATATTCAGCTACTCATGTCAGTCAAATGCTTAGATATTCATGCCAGCTTAGTACTCTGATATTGATGTTATTTCAACACTCAAATATTCTTGCCAGTCTAATATTCATACATCCATGTTAGTTTAGTATTCATGTATCCATGGCAGACCAATATTCAATCAATGCAGTAGTCATTCAGTTCAGTATCTCAACAGTTCAGTAGTCATGTATTCATTTAGTTTAGTATGAAAGTGTTTATGAAAGTTCATGTTTTCACCTGACCCGTTTAAGGTCCGGAGTTAGCAGAAGTTACAATCAGGACAATCATTCGAGGACGAATGATCCCAAGGGGGAGATAATGTAACACTCCATAAATTCGGCTTAGGTATGAATGAGATAAAGGAGTAGTAAGGTTATATTTTGAACATATGAAGTCCTATAGGGATGATTATGGGTGAAAATAGTTGTTTCAAAATCAAGATGGAAACTGAGGTGCATAAGATTCGACAAAATCAACTAAGTTTGCAGAAGATCCATCTTCCAACAGTATTTAGTGAAAACTTTTAAGAACTTTTGGAAAACCCAAAGCATGAAAATTGTAGGCATTTGAAATATATTTCCAACGATATATTATGTAGCCCGAACGGATCCCTGTGCAAAAATTTATCCTCATTTTACAGAACAATACGCAATATGCGCGCCCAGTAGAGCGGCCACGCTAATGCGGCAGTGTTCTGGCCATTTAGCGCGGTCAGGTGCGCGGTTGGGGCCTCCATGTGCGTGGGGACGCTCGTGAGGGGTCATTTTTAAATCCCTACTTCGTCCCCCACATCTCCAAAACATAAAAACTTGCTCTAGAAAGGAAAGCTCTCAAAAACCTAACTCCTTAAGGGTCCCTCCACCACCAAGGTAAGTTCTAATGGTGATTCTAAGTTAATTTTAATTTCCCAACATCTTATTAACATGGGTAAATCCTCCATATCATTAGATATTCGATTGGGACATCATTATTGAGGGAAGGAACCCAGGAACTTGAATTCAAGGGGATTGAACTTCAAGGAGGTAATGTCTTCACCCTCAAATTGATTCTAGCATTAGTTTAATAACTATAGACCCTAGTTCATGAGATTTGAGTTGATGAGTTTGATAGAAAGGCATGAATGGTTATTGGTTTGGTGTATTGATTGTTGATTATTGGTTAAGGGTATTGTTTACCTTATGGGTGATAAAGGATAATGCTGATTATAACTATTTGAGACTTTAGAATTTATCTAGGAGAAAGAGAATGGGTTATTGGGTGTAGAGACACCATTAATAAGGACTATGAAGCTTTATGCCACCAAGTGTTTGATAAAATGCCTAAGTGATCAAAACATGACTGTTGTTGCTAATTTGGAATCACTTTGACTTGTATTGATATAGATTAAAGTTGAAAGGGTTGGTGAATGTTGTATTACGCTCAAGAGCAGGAAGTTACTGTATGTGAGGCTAACTCTCTATGTTTGGAAATTTTATTGATTCTCCCTACAATATGTTTCTTTTACGACGTTACTAATTGCCTCAAAAATATAGTTAAGCCTAATTCCTCGAATAGTTGCAGAACTTTTATTTTCCAACTTCGTAGCCCGTTCATGACTTTCATTCTGAATGTTGTGAAAATCAGTGCGTAATCAATATAGACTAGGGTTTGATGCCCACGAGTCTCAGTCTAGATTACTCAGCATGTCATAAACAGTCGAAGTTTCAATTTTCATAATCAGTTCATGTACACATGTCTCACTCTAGCTCTATTCAGTATTCAAGTATCATGAAACTGAGTATGGTTCAGTATTTCAGCATTATGTATTTCAGTATCATGTATTTCATTATGATGCTCAGTTCCTGAATGTTGAACACCTATATTTGGGCTTGAGGCCGTAGTTTATGCTTTATGAATGTTTAGGCCTAAGGCCGCATTTTATGCTTTATGCATTTTTGGATCTGTGGTCGCAGTTATGTATACATATACTTGGGCCCGAGGCCATAATTTGTGCACATATATATATTGGGCATGAGGCTGCAGTTTAATATTCAGATAAACATGTTGTTCATCATTCAAAAGAGGGAGTATTCATATCCTTACTTCCTTTGTTCAGTTCATTTATCAGTTATTAGTTATCAATTCAGTTATCAGTTATTAGTTATCATTTCAATTATCAGTTATCTTTTCAGTTATTAGCTTAGTTTCAGTTTCAGCATTTATAATTCGTTCTTTCAGTTGCTTTACATACCAGTGCAATTCAAATGTACTGACGTCCCTTTTGCACGGGGCCTGCATCTCACGATGCAGGTAATGATTTATAAGTTGACGATTCAGAGCGCTAGGATTCTCGTACCAGCTATTTGGTGATCCCCAGTTCGTTCGGGGAATTATCATTACCTTACAGTCTTTAGTATTTTTAGACAAACAATATTTTCAGTACTTCATTAGAGGCTTCATAGACTAGAGTAACAGTTAGACAGAGTCCCTGGCTTTTCATATTAAGCCATGTTGGCTATAAATATGTTTCAGAATTGTATTAGTATCTCTGCACTTCGATTTATATCATCCAAACTTTCAGTATATCAGCAGGTGTTAGTTTATCTTCCGCATTCAGTATGTTATGATATCACATGTTGATTCAGCCAGCCAGTTGGTTCGCTCTGTCACATGTAGTCAGGCACCGAATGCCGTGTTACGTCCAGGCCCAGGTTCGGGGCGTGACAATAATGTTGCGGTAAAAAGTTAATATTTTGTAGTAAAAATATTTTTTATTAAAGTCTTATGTTGTAAAATCCTACTCGGTACTTTCCCTCTCTTACTCTGTAGACATGGTGTTACATTATTATCGATGTTATGAACTGAAAATTACCCCTTCTATATTCTTTTTTTTAATTTCTCTGTTCATCTCTTCTTCCCAACTTCTTAAAGAAATAAATCTTTTCTTAAAACTTTTTTCTTTAACCTCACCCTGGCCACGGTTAAATAAATATATCCATTTTGGGAATATATATATATATATATATATATATATATATATATATATATATATATATATATATATGCAAGTTGTTTGGGAAAACCTATATGCACTGACAGACTAACAACATAGTGTAAAAGAATATCTTATGCTCGTGTGTTGATAGAGATGGATATAACACAGGCACTGCCAGATGAACTAAACATATAGCATCCTGATTGGAAAATTAGGGTGCAAACGGTGGAATATGAATGGAAGCCAAAATTCTGTCAAGTGTGTAACCAATTTGGGCATCCTAATGGTGAATGTAAACTGGAAAAACAGAAAGGGAAGCAAATGCAGATGAAGAGGGATAAAAAGCAGAAATGGGTGAGGAAAACTAAAGCAGATGCAAATGAAGAGAATGAAACAACTGTTCCTGAAAAGGAAACAAATGAAAAAGAGAATACACAGGAGGAGATATAGGAGATCCAAGTGCAGATTAGAGGAAGAGGCAAACAGGCTATGGTTTACCATGGTAAATGAAGTACAAAAGGCCAACCAACAATGGATTATGAGGAGCTGACAAGAAGAAATAAATATGCAACACTGAGATTCCAGGAAAGTGATCCACCAGATAGGGTTGAAGGCAATAAGCATACACAAGGAATTACCAAAGGGCCTACTCCAACTACCATCCCACCAATATGATCTTCAGTACATGAAATATTATAGGACTAAACAAGTCCTTTAAACAGAGGGAGTTAAAAGACTTCCTTGTAACGAATAAACTAGATCTGGTAGGATGTTTGGAGAATAGAGTGAAACAAAGGAGAGCAAGGAGTATACAGAAGAAGATAGGTAGAGACTGGGAAGTTATTGATATCTATTCTGAGGCTCCTAATGGTAGAATTTGGTTGTGCTGGAAAGGGGCAGCAGTAAATCTAGTTATGTTGCAGTTATCATCACAGTTGATTCATTGCCATATACAAGACAGAAACTCTGAGTTTCATAGTTATTTAACTGTTGTGTATGGCCTACATACTATTGCTGATAGAAAAACTCTATGGGAGCAATTAAGGAATATCAATGTAGTAACTAAAGATCCTTGGTTGATTATAGGATATTTTAATAGTGTCTTATCAGTGAAGGATAGAATCAATGGGGCACATGTACACCAAAATGAAGTTTCAAGCAATGCATTTATAACATTGGAGTAGGACTGATCAACAAAAAAGGGATGTAGTTTTCATGGAGTAATAAGAGAGGGGCTGAAGATAGGATATACAGTCATATAAATTGGGTGTTTGGTAATGTAGAATGGTTTTGGCTATATGCAGGTATTGAAGCAATTTATCTATTGCCTGGATGCTCTAACCACACACCTATCCTATTGAACACAGAAGTACAAAGAATGATGGTGAGGAAGCCTTATAGATTACTGAATGTACTGTTGCAACAGGAAGATTATAAGGTAACAATGGAACATATATGGGGTCAAGACATACAAGGACACACTATGTATGCCATCTGTAGGAAATTGAAACAACTGGAGATATATACTAGGGGAATACAGAGACATTATTCATCAGTATAGGTGAAACTCAAACAAATGAAGGAGGAGCTAAAAATCATACAACAGA
This sequence comes from Nicotiana paniculata, assembly GCA_005239505.1. NCBI lineage: Eukaryota > Viridiplantae > Streptophyta > Magnoliopsida > Solanales > Solanaceae > Nicotiana > Nicotiana paniculata. The sequence goes on along the minus strand of ML345813.1, from coordinate 3,897 downwards.
AACTTAATGATGATCATCTGAATCCACAACTGATAGAGCAGGATAAGAAGTGTCTGTTGCTAATTGAAAAATGGGATGCAATTCATGAAAAGGTTTTAAGATAGAAATCAAGGGCTATATGGATCAAACATGGAGACTCTAATACTAATATTTCCTTGCACAATTGAAGTCTAGACAGGCAAGGAATAGAGTCACATCTATTTGTACAGAACAGAATGATAGGCTGACTAATCCAATGCAGATCCAACATGAGTTTATACAATTTTTCAAGAAGTTATTAGGAGAGGCTGCCCCAGTGATGTCTGGAATTGATGTTAATATAGTCAGAGATAGCCCATGTTTATCAATGGCACAACAACAACAAATGCTAGTGCATGTAACAAAGGAGGAGATTACAAAGGTGGTACAAAAATTGCCAAGTGACAAAGCTCCGGGAATAGATGAATATCTAGCTGAATTTTTCAAAGAAAATTGGAAAGTAATTGGTGAAGATGTCATGCAGGCAGTAATGCAATTCTTTGAAACAGGGAAGCTTCTTAGAGAGATCAACTGCACTACTGTCACACTCATTCCTAAGGTGGCAAATCCAAACTATGTAAAGGAGTTCAGACCCATTGCATGCTGCTCTACAATGTACAAGATTATTGCTAAGCTGCTTACTGCTAGGATAAAGTTGGTAGTGGATTATCTGGTGGGGTCTTCACAGTCAGCATTCATAGAAGGAAGAAATATCTTGGACATTATAATATTTGCCCATGAACTGATCAAAGGATACAACCAGAAAACAGTTTCACCAAGATGTACAATTAAGGTGGATATTAGAAAGGCATATGACTCAGTTGACTGGAATTTTTTAAGGGCTCTTATGTTGGAATTGGGTATCCCATGTAAAATGGCCAATCTCATTATGGAGTGTGTAAGTATAGTTTCTTATTCCCTTCTGATCAATGGAGGATTAATACCTAATTTCAGGCGAAAATAGGACTAAGACAAGGCGACCCTATGTCGCCTTATCTTTTCGTTTTGGTGATGGAGTATTTGAACAGAGCTTTGAAGAAAATGAAATCAAATCCAGATTTTAATTACCATCCCAAGTATGCAAAACTGGAAGTGGTTCATATCTGTTTTGCTGATGATTTATTAATGTGTTGTAGAGCAGATAAGGTGTCGATTGAACTTATGATGAAACAATTTGAAAAGTTCTCGACAACTTAAGGTTTACAGGCTAATATGGAGAAGAGTTCACTCTATGTAGCAGGAATATCTACTCAATATAAGGAAGAAATACTGGAGAAACTGCAGTTCACCATTGGATAAATACCATTCAAATACTTAGGTGTCCCTTTGTCCTAAAAAAAAACTCACCATTAGCCAATGTATGCCACTGATTAATAGAATTGCAGCAAGGGTCAGATAAACTAGATTTTTATCATACGCAGGGAGAGTTCAGCTAATCAAAAGTGTGTTGTTTGAAATGCAAACTTGTTGGGCACAAGTTTTCCTGATTCCAAAGAAAGTGCATGATATGGTTACTAGGATATGTAGGAATTTTCTATGGCATGGAAGCATTGAAGGAAAGAAAGCTCCTATAGCATGGGATACAATTTGTAAGCCAAGAGCAGCATGAGGACTGAACATTATAAACTTCTCATTATGGAATAGAGCAGTAATATGCAAATTGTTATGGGAAATTACACAAAAGAAAGATAAGATTTGGGTTCTATGGATACATAATCACTACATAAAGAAGGAGTTAGAGAATATGGAAACTCCTAAACAGGCTAGCTAGGTGGTAAGGAAAATATTTGAAGCCAGAAAATGGCAAACTACTGGATTGCAGGAGCTGGAACTATATGTTGTACAGGGGAAGTATACCATCAGAAAAGCTTATAATTCCTTCATGCCACAGTATCCAAAAGTTACTTGGAAGACATTGTACTTGACACAAGGTATGATCCCTGGGAATCAATTCATACTGTGGATGACTATGCATTAGAGATTAACAACTGTGGATAGGCTGAATAGATGGGGGATAACAGTGCCTAAAGAATGTATTCTTTGTATGAATAATGAAGAGGAAACTCATGATCACTTGTTTTTTGAATGCTCATACTCGAAGTTCATATGGGAGTTGATTTTAAGTCTATTTGGAATTGATCGACAAGTAGGCAGATGGCTTGAAGAAATTGCATGGCTGGCTACAAAAACAAAGAGCAGGAATATAAAATGGAAGATATTAGGAAATGCCTTTGCAACAACAGTATATCATACATGGATGGAAAGGAACCTACGAAGATTTCAACAGACAAGAAAAGAAAGTAGGGATAAAGTTAGAGAAATTGTGTTGCATTTACATATTAAAAGAGAGAGCTACTGTAAATGGAGAGTTGTTTTCGGATAGGATAAATAGGTATCCATGTCAGTATAGAGTTTAAGTTCCGGAAGTGGAACTTAAGTGACAAAAATATAGGTTATTTTTGTAAGACCCGACTTTAGAGTCCAATGAGCGGGTGGATGTACATATTTACACTTGGTTAAACAAAAGTTTCAGTTTAACCGATATATATATATATATATATATATATATATATATATATATATACACACACACACACACACCCATTTAATCATCTTTGTGATAATTTGTTGGGCTTAGCTTTAACCAGTTTATCCTAAGAATTTATAGGTTAATCCATCAAAATTGTTAAGAAGTTGAAAAGAGAACCAAATACTAAGAGTGATTTTTAGTTATTTACAAACTAAGGACATAAATACATATATAAACATAAAGCTGTAAAAACAGAGGTCGTATCCAGAAACATAATTTAGATAAAAATAATAACTTACATGTTTACAGGAGAAGGATTTCAAATATTTTTATATTCCTAATAGTATCTTTATATTTTTGTATTTTTCATTTGAATTGATAGTTTCGTTATATTTATATTTTATATTTTATTTTAAAATAATTATAAAACTACAACTTGAAACTACTCCCAAATTTGAATGAGTAATTGTTATTATATAATTTGATTTTTTTATTGTAGCTTTTTTTTTTTTTAAATATTTGTAAAACTCCAACTTGAAAATACTCCCCAATTTGAATGGGTAGTTTCCCCCTCCCCCCCTTTTTATTATATATTTTCATTTTTTATAGCTAATTTTATTGTTTCTTTTGTTTTTTTATTATTTAAAAATATTTATAAACTCCAACTTGGTACTACTCCCCAATATGAATGGGTATTTTTTTTCCTTTTTTTTTTATCATATCTAATTATAAGATATATGTATTTATAATTCAAATAGAGAATCAATCAATGCAAAATTTAAAATTCAAAGTTTCTTTTAGTTAGAAAAGGAGTAACCAAAACTACTCCCCAACTTGAATAGGTAGTTTATTTTAAAAAAATATTTTCATTTTTTTACTGTAGCTAATTTAATTTTTTCTTATTTTTTGTTTTTTAATTTAAAATAATTTTAAAACTCGAACTTGTAACTACTCCCTTGAATGCCACTTGAAAAATATTTTGTCTTAACAATGCCACTTGACTTTTTGTATTTTTCATTTGAATTGAAAGTTATTTTATTTCTTTATTTTTTAATTTTTTTAAAAAAATAATTTTAATACTCCAACTTGAAACTACTCTCCAATTTAAATCGGTATGTCTGTTATTTATATATTTCCATTCTCGAAAGGTAGTTTATTTTGTCTTAAAACTACAACTTGAAACTACTCCCAAAATATGAATTGGCAATTTTTATTTTTTTTAATTTGGTTTTTTATTTAAAATAATTTTAAAACACCAACTTTGTTGGACTTTGTCCTAAAAATCTATATGGCGTCTTATGATTATACCACTTGGCATCATATAATTAATTACTTCTTTATATATATAT